>VUQS01054996.1:0-11196 GCA_015108495.1 Heterochromis multidens | reverse complement strand
ATTTTGGGCGGCGGGGGGGGGGGGGGGGGGTTGCTAAGGTCAGTGACAGTTTGGCATTTCACAGCCCAGCTGGGGGTACTGCATGCGCACATGCGTCTCTGCCTGTCTGTGTTAAATATGGCATCTCAAGCAAACCGCAGTAACTTGCAAAGTCAGTGAGGTTAACTTATTATAAATGTAAATACTGAAAGATTAATTTTTTTTTGCTTGATCTTTTGTAACCCTGCAGGGACTCAACTTTACATCCTCTTCCACACATCAAAGGCATCCACTTCCTGGTGGTGCTCAATTATTCTTGTGCTAAAAAAATATAGAGGAAGAAAATAAATTAAATAACAACCAGACCTAGGTGAGATCAGAGTAAAGTTATTTTCACACGTGAACTTCTGACAATTTTGGGAGAGTCACATCAGGGTATTTTCCACAGTTTCCCTTTCTCACATGCAACACACAGCAGGAGATAACATGAAATTTTTCATGAGTTTTATGCGAGGAAGCTGCCTGGATAGTCTGCAGGTTAGAGACTTGCTAGCCGTAAATGCGTCAGACTAATAGCTTCCAGGTCAAACACAGATCCAGCACAGCATTTTCGATGGCACCTTTGTCAAGTGACATCTAGAAAAGATCAGAGGCGCAGTGCATGTGTAAAAACAGCTCGACAGGGTTGAAAACTTGGTTCTGCAGATATGCATCTATTCAACCCGCAGCTCTATTAGCCACCCTCTCCTTTCCTAATCCCACACCTGTCACTCACAGCCCAGGTCCACCTCCTGTCAACAAGCCATTGTGCCCCATCACAGGGATGGAGGGGATGGGCCAGACAACATGTCTCACATCTATGTAAAACACGTCGGTGCAGCATGTGAGAATAAACAAAGGGAGGGGGAGGGGGTGTGTGAGAGTGGAAGCAGGCAGGAGTGTTCAGTGTGTCTGATTCGGACCTGTGGTGCTGCGTCTCTCTTGGTCATGTGAGACGGCTGCTTCCCCCTCCCCGCTGATTCCACTCGCCTGGCCTGTCCGTCATCAGTGGGGCTCTTGACGTCCACAGGGCCCGGCCTCTTCTCAGGCCTCTCACTCACCACCCTCTTACCCTGGAGAGTCAGTTGCTCATATTATTAGAGTATCATAAGTGTCAGGATGTGCATTGCAGTACAAGAGCAGTAGTGTGTTTAATGTCTGAATTGTGAAACATTAATTTAAGGATACTTAGATACTAGTACTGAGATACTAATTTGTAAAACAAAATTTCTGAACAAAAAATATTTAAAATGCACAAATTTTCGCAATACCTGATATTTGTCTACACAGACCAATAATTCACACAGGATGACGAGAGCTAGCAAGGATATTATTTTGGGTGTCTAGTGTAATTTCTCTGCAGCTAGTGGATGGATTGTTATAGGTTTGGTGGAGACAATAAAATCTTTTAAAATTCTAATAATTTTGCTGACTTTAGCACCATCACCACATTTTGATTTGTCTCATAGAAAAAGAAACTATGAGCCTCAGCTGTACTTTAGTGCTAATTAGCCAATGAATGAACTAATCACCATGCTAATACCAAATAAGACAATCAACACGGTAAATACTGCGTGAGCTGAAGCTGCAGGCTGGTGTCATTGTGAATAGGTTAGCATGCTGAAATAAACTTCTTTTTTTTTAAAGCATGTTGACCTCTCATTCAGTTTGGTTAAGGACAATATAAACCAACCCTGGATTAGATAAGCAGGTAAGCGGATGGATGGATGGAGATCCAGTTGCTCTGTTGTGCTATAGTTTAATTTGCTGGCATGGTGTGGCTCCAAGACATTTAAGGGACATCTTTAAAAAGTTGTTTTAAGTGATCTACTTCATCTTGCTATGAAATGGTTCCACTTCATTGGATACACCTGTTCAATAAGGACTTTGAATGTGGAATGTTTGTGGGTGCCAGAATGGCTGGTCTGAGTACTTCAGAAACTGCTGATCTACTGTGTTTTTCCCACACGACCATCTCTAGGGTTTACAGCGAATGGTCTGAAAAAGAGAAAATATCCCGTGAGTGACAGTTCTCTGGGCCAAAATGCCTTGTTAATGCCAGAGGTCAGAAGAGAATGGCTAGACTGCTTTGAGCTGAAAGGAAGGCAACAACAACTCAAATAACCACTCATTACAACCAAGGTATGCAGAAGAGCATCTCTGAACTCACATTATGTCAAACCTTGAAGCAGATGGGCTTTAGCAGCATAAGATGACACCAGGCGCCACTCCTGTCAGCTAAGAACTGGAAACTGAGGCTACAATTCACATGGGCTCACCAAAATTGGACAATAGAAGACTGAAAAAATATTGCCTGATCTGATGGTTCTCGATTTCCGCTGCAACATTCAAATGGTAGGGTCAGAATTTGGTGTAAACAGCATAAAAGCCTGGATCGTCCTGCCTTGAATCAACAGTGCAGGCTAGTTGTGGTGTAAAGGTGGAGGGGATATATTCTTGGCACTCTTTGGGCCCCTTAGTACCAACTGAGCATTGTTTAAACACCAGCATTGAGTATAGCTGCTGATCATGTCCATCCCTTTATGACCACAATGTATCTTCTGATGGCTGCTTCCAGCACGATAATGCATTATGCCATAAAGCTCAAGCATAGCATAACGGTGACTTCACTGTATTCAAAAGGCTTCCATAGTTATGAGATCTCAATCCCATAGAGCACCTTTGGGATGTGGTGGAACGAGAGATTAGCATCATAGATGTGCAGCTGACAAATCTGCAGCAACTGTGTGATGCTATCATATCAATATCGACCAAAATCTCTGAGGAATGTTTCCAGCACCTTGCTGAATATGCCATGAAGAATTAGGGCAGTTCTGAAGGCAAAAGGGGGGTCCAACCTGATAATAGCAAGGTGTACCTAATGAAGTGGCTGGTGAGTGTATATCATGATTAGATAATGCCCACAAACTTAAGAAACAAAGGTCCCTGAGTGGTTTGATGAGTATGGAAATGATCCCAAGCTAATCGAACACTTATGGGAGAATTTGGACTGACTCCAAAGGAGGAAATTTTTTTGTAAGACTGTTCTTCATTCCCCAAGTAGACACCCAGAGCCTTTAAAAGCTGTTCTGGTGGCACAGTAACCCAACAACTTGCCAAGACAATTTAAGTTGTTTACATTAAGGACTTGTTAATGGTTTGCATAATACAGTTTCTATTAAATATCTTGTGTGCTCCTGATCAAACCAATCACAGTTTGAATGCTTCCAATTTTTGAGATGACACATTCTTGCCTATGCATCAGCTCATGGAAAAAAAACTAGCAGGAATATCCATCATTCCTAAGCTATTAGATTATATTTATATTTATATTCTTCTTTGTTAGGTTTAGGGGGTTTTGGTTCTTCTTGTCACTTTCTCCTTGTAGTTAATTTACCTTTTTGCCAGCCATGGTGACCGTTAGCTGCTTCCTGTGTCCTCGGCCAGCAGACTGTGGAGGACCTTCTCCCCCCCTGTCAGGTCCAGCCTCCTGCTGTCCCTTCCCAGCTGGTGAACCGCCGCTGAAAGGCTTTGTCACCACCACACGACTATCCTGCTTCCAATCAAAGAAAAGAACAGGCTATGAAATATTGATATAGTTTACAGCATTGCGTCTTAAAAACAGATGGGTTCTTTCAACCGCAAAGACAGCACTGCAGGCTATTAGTTAATGTAGCTTTTATTTAAACATTATACCATTATTTTTGCTGACACTCACACTAGTGGACTTGCTGATTGTGATGGTAAGATCATCGGCTTTGCCCTTCCGGCTCTGCAGTGCCATTCCTTCCTCTTCTGCCCTTTTCCTGTCCTCCTCCACCTCCTAAAAACAATAAACTAATTAGGAAGCCAGAAGGAGTTGCAAGCTCTAAACTTGAGAGCACAAAAGTTTTTCTATGTGTGAGGACTTCTTCTTACCTTGTACCTCTTCATGAGAGCTTCATTCTTCCTGCGGAGAGCCTCAATCTTCTTGTCCAGCTCCAGGTCCTTCTCATGATCCCTTTTGGGCATCATGTCACTGGGGGTCTGGTAGGAGACACATCAAGGTATTCATTACAAAAATGAAAACATTTACATTTCATCAGGTCTATTACTATTGTGACTAATCTTACTTCAAGGCTTCTACGGCTTTATACAACCTGATTTCCAGTGCAGGTGGGGTGTTGTGTGAAATTTAAATAAAACACTGGAACTGTTCACTGAAAATAAAACAAGCGACATATGGTATAAACTCAGAAATTGTGTTTTTTGAAAAATACAGCCTCATGCTGAAGTTCCTGCATCCAACACATTTCACAGTTTTTTTAGGACAGGGACATGTTTACCACTTTGTTGCATCAGCTCTTCTTTTAACACTTGTCTAGGTAACTAGGGGGCAAACTGTCATTTTGACAGTGAAAGGTTTCCCATTTTCCAAATACAGCTGTGTGAAAAAGAACATTTTCAAAAAACTAAGTACACTCTTACTGCTTCTACAGGAATTAAGGGTAACAGCCAGGTGCTGCTAATAAAATGCACTTGATTAACAGACCATCACCAAGTGTGACCATGTGACCATCTCTATAGAAGCAGAAGTTTTGGAAGTTTGCTGGTCTGGAGCACCTCAAGGTCAGACCAAGGTCAGAGAAATTGCAAAAAACTCAAGAGCTATATCTGAGACACTACAGGCCTCAGTTAGCATGTTAAACGTGACAGTACAAAGGAGAAAGCCTCTTCTCTCTAAAAAGAACATGGCAGCTCTGCTTAGCTTTGCAAAGTTGCATCTGAACAAACCATGACCTGTAGAACAATGTCCTTTGGACAGACAAGATCAATGTAGAGATGTTTAGCCATAATGCACGGTGGTGGAGGGGTGATGATTTGGGCTGAAATTGAGTCATGCAACAGGACAATGATCCCAAGCACAGCAGCAGCAGCGTGTTCAAATTTTTTTTTGCTTTGTTTTTACTAAAACATTTTATCTATTTAACAAATTAAAATTTTACCACACAAAATTGTCTAGAAACCTTAAAATTTTGATTTTAGCAATTGAGCTATACTATCCAATGAGCAAATAAGATTACAAACCAAACCAGACATCTTACACTTGTTTTTAGTAGTGTAAAGAATTTAATATTTACTTCTCTAGACAAAGTTTTCAATGAGGATTGTTTTTTAAAATTCAGTACTCAGCTGGAATTTGCACTTCTATTTCTGTATTTATTGTGAGTTTAGACCATAACTACAATGATATTTCAATAAGAAACTATAACAATATAAAACCTGCTTATAAACAGAAGAGAAACTGAGACAGATAGGTTAAGTAATCCTCAGCTATAGATAGACAATTTAATAAGCCACCTGTGTAACACCAGCGCATGCTGCAACAACTCACCACACTAACACGCCCTCACACCTACCACAGATGGAGCATTCATTATGAAGCTCAGTTACACCAGCAGAATGCATATGCAGACCAACTTTAAATGCAATCAGCAGGGCACGACTAGAGGCTCCATACTGAGAATCTCCATGTGCTCTAATAGAACCTGCTTCCTTTTGAGAGAACCTCACTTTAACATGTTATACCAATTGCAAAAGTAAAAACAAGGACTCTTAAATTTGCACAAATGTTTACAGAACAGTAATAGTGCATCCATCCATCCATCCTCTTCCGCTTATCCAATTCAGGGTTGCGGGGGGGCTGGAGCCTATCCTAGCTGCCACAGGGCGAGAGGCAGGGTACACCCTGGACAGATCGCCAGTCTGTCGCAGGGCTAACAGTAATAGTGAAGCATCAAATTTCTGAAAGAAAAAGACCTAATTTCCTTCGGCCTGCAGCAGTTTAGCCTCATGTTCCCTCCCTCCCTTCCTCCTTGGTTCAAAGTGTGGCTGACAGAACTGGTGAAGCAGGAGCACTCCTCTGAAGCCCAATGGCTGAGAGACTATGTTCTCTTCTTTAAAGCAAACAATCATTCGAGGACATAGCCTCTGGATCTGAAGAGCAAAGTGTAAGTGCTTCAAATCTGCATTCTTCCTAATGGCCAGCAGGGGGCTATTCCAAAAGAAGTCAGATTATATAGAAGTCCATGAGAAAATTACCCTTATAATCCATTGATTTATGACCTAAGTGTAGGTCATAAATATGAGTTTGTTGTTTAAATTGCTAGCTTAAACACTTATATAGCACAACATGGTGTTGAATTTGTAAATTATGGTTTCAGTTAAGAGTAAAAGAGACACTAAAGTCACCCACATTTTGGAGTGTGGCTGCTGTGAACAAGATGTAATAATGATGCTGCACTGTACCATCTTTTAAAGGAACAGTGTTTGGGGATGCTCTGCAGTTATTCGTTTTCTTGTACAGAGTTCATGGAGAAGGCTGAAGGTGGCTTCTCTGCAGCTCATCTTAGAACAATTTCCAATGTCTTATTGTCACTGTGAAGAAGCCAGGCTGCAGCACAGTTGCTAAACTTATAATTAGTTTTTATGCATATATCAAATACAACAGCTAATAAGTGACCCTTAAACATGCTGTTAGCAGGACTTTGTTACCTCTGGACAGACACAGGCTAACTGCTTTCCATCATTTCCAGTTTTGATGCTAAACAAATTTAATCATCTGTGAAGAACACAAACACACACAAAAAAAAAAATTCTTAAAATGCTAATCTATTGCTTTACAATTATAGCCCTGTATATAAGAAATACCTGCACTGTATGGGTCAAGAGGTAGCTTTTATCACTGAAACCAAAAAATATGTTTTAGTAGTGATCATTCTCTGGGATTTATGGCAAAAAAAAGTCATGTGATACACAAATATGTACCAAAAATTAGAGTTATCAGTTTAAGTCTGATTTAATCCTCATTCTTTGTTTTCTTATTGCAAGCCAGCACCATTTTTCTTCTTCTTGTCCTTAGAAAGAATTCAAACACAAACAGCAGTACGTGATTAAATCTCAATGAATGACACTCACTGTCAACTCAATCAACTGCGTGTCTCCCTCTTTGAATCAGTGCCGGCATCATCTGTTGTTATTCACAGCTCTGGAGAAGTGACAGTAACGCCGGCAAATAGAGAATTTGCCACTTCTGCTTGTTTGCAACTGTGAGAAAACATAATTCCTTTTGAAGTGTCCTATTCTCCAGTCTCTGTATAAATGATTCTGAGGGGTCAGACCATTCTGACACGCATAGGAAGTAGATGTGCCAAAGTGAGTCAGTCATCCTCCACTGCTGCTTCACTGACGACACACAAGTCAAGGTTTCTAGCACATAATGATGACTCACTGTGAGCGCACAAAGACCATCATATTCGGACTGCAAGAAATCCTTTCATGCTGTTTTTCCATCACTGCAAGGAATGGCTGCCACTGAGATGTTGTTGAATAGTTTGAATTCACACTCAGATTTCAGACTTTTAGCAAAATGACAACAACTACATATCCTGAAATCATCTGTGAACCTACAAAGACAGAGCGATCATGAGAAAAAGTTTGGACTCATTCAGAGAGGCAAGCAGGCTGGAAAGTGGTTACCTCACAGCTTCTAGTTGTCAGGGTATCCAAACACAACAGACCATGAGGACATACCACCAAGAATAGGCGCAACAGAGAGGCTCGCTGTCGACTCCGATTCTCAGGGAGGCCAATGGCGGAGACTGAAGCGAACGCCGGATTCCACAAACCAAAGTGCGGAGAATCTTTGTGGAAACAGCAAACCTCTGGCTTCTGGAGACCTGTGATAGTGCAGCAGCACAGCTAACACCCTCGCACAATCAAACGGCACACAGAGGCTGCCAGCGGATGGCATCCATGCCCGGACAGGCGGGCAAAAGGGGGAGGAAGCGGCCTGTGAGGAGAAAGCTGCCAAGGCTCCCCCTCCTATCCAGCGTTCCTGCAACCTACGGGAGCGACAGCAGGGGGGAGAAAGAGCCAGAGACACAGCTGAAACTGCGACAGAGCAGGAGAGGAAACGGGGGGGAACCTAATACTAAAGAGAGAGAGAGGGGAAGAAGAGAGAAGGCACTCACTGGTCTTTCCATGTCAGCGCTGGGAGCTGGGCTGGGTCCAGGCGCAAGGCAGCTGAGGCGGCAGAGAGGGCTGCCTGGAGTCGACGATCATGCCTTGATTACAATGAGCCAAGTTGGGCAAGCAGCCAAGATGTCTAACAAATGCACAGAGCTCCCCTGTTAACGGATTTCACAGCGCCCACTCGCTCTATCTCTCTCTCTCTCTCTCTCTCTCCAAACCTCCCACCCGCCTGTCCTCCCTCCCTCTCCCCCTATAAAGCACTTGCTCTTTCCCCTCCTCACTTATCCTCTGCTCGAGGCACGCTGGTTAAATCCTGTCACCCTCCGAGCATGCGACGCACTCTGTGAATTTTAAATTAGCGCTATTGCTCAAATGACACTGTGATAAATGAAAATGAGAAACACCTTCTTCTTTTTTATATATATATATATGTGTGTGTGTGTGTGTGTGTGTAAATGTAACATCACATGCTTGGCAACCAATCTGCCCCATTTCTCATATGTTTTTATGCATCTGACATTGGCAACGTGGTAACAGTTTTAGAATATTTTTTCTCTCTTTATTGTTCAAAAATGTACACTAAAGCTCGCTGATCCCAAAACTGGCACAATTTGGGTCATTGAAACATAAAATACTACATTAACTTTTCACACTAACCCAGTATTAGTGTTATTTTTTTTATAACACTATAACAAATAACCACTAATTTTGGGCTACTTTGTACCTGTGAGTACTAGCCCAGTGTTGTGTAAGTAATCTGCTCCAAATGAGTTTTTTTTTTTTTTTTCATAGGGGAAAGACAAGAAAGAGATTTCAAGGTAATTCGTTTTAGAGTGGGGCTATTCAAACTCTTTTAAATTATGTATTTTTGAAACCAAACTTCCTGTTATTACGATAGAGCTCCTTTCCCATCTAAACATGCCCCCGTGTGGATCCAGGCATCACGAAAATGAGATGCATGTGCTGTTTGTTCCCTTTGTGGTTTCAATAGCTGTTTCTCCCATGATGTCAAGACTACATGCTGAGAGTACTAAAGAAGCTTCCTAAAGAAAGGTGTGGTGCGGTGCGGGGGGGCTGCATTTCCCACCATTCTTCACACGCCGAGCGCTGCCTCTAACAAAGTCTGAGAGCTGAAGACATGCAGCAGACAGGCAGCAGCCTGGCAGACAAATGCCACAGGCATCTGAAGAAGGGCAACAACACTGAGGTCAGTCACTTAAGACTCCGAGTCAGTGCTCTGCAATTTCCACCGCATTGTGGGAACAATAACACCACTGAAATCTACCACTGGGAGCTGTTGCGTTTTTATCAGACTCCAGTCCACATAACTTTAATTCTACACGGATCAATCCTGCTAATGAGCAAAAACTCAGTGTTTTAGGTTAGTTATTTTAGAATTAATAAAGTAAATTTTATACATACATGTTGTTAAGGCCCCTAATATGTCAATATCATAATTATTCTACTAAATGGGGAAGTAAGTTGTTGAATTTCAATATTGTGATTACTTTTTCATTATGAACAGCAATTGCAAGGAAGGTATGTAATCTAGTTCAATTTAAACTTGTCACCTTTGAATACATACGAAATAATATGTCTGTTAATGCAGCTAAAATGTACATGTGTTCCATGAATTTTCCCATATTAATTATTCTATTACTACATGGTCACAGTCTGGCTTTAATGCTTTAAAACCACTACAGTCCTTATATAACAGAACACTGAAAATCTTTGATTAAAATTTTTTTTACAGAAGCATAGCTTACTTAGCTTTGAAAACCTTGTTAAATACATGAATATTTGCCCTATTTATAAAAAATTTTCATAATATGGTTCCTGTGCAATTTAGTTTATTATTAATTTAATTATAATATATATAATTTTATTTTATTACTAAATTACAAGAAGTTTGACCAGACAGGACTGTATTGTTAGTTTGAGGAAGAGTTCTTTTGGTCAGTCTGCATTTTCTGTAAAGGCTGTGCAACAGTGAAACTCTGTACTCATCAGTATCAGAGAGCAGAATACAAACAATATTTAATAATAAATATCAGTTATAAAAAGATGGTTGATTGATAATCAGTTTTGTCTGCATTGAGTTGGTTTTATTCTCCTATTGCCATCTTGTCTATTTCTTTTTTCTTTTTCTCCTTTTACTTTTTATTTGTTTTTATAGTGTTGATATTATATATTGTTTTGTTTTTAGGTTGCTTTTAAGATCTAGCCAGGGTTTACGGATGAAAATCAACCTATGGCTAACTCTGGTGCATTTACAGTAATGTTTATTAATGTACGTTGTGCCTGTTAAAAATAAACAAATTAAATAAAACATAAAATAACAGCAAGTTCTTATCAGTATCAAATCAAAGAGTTACATTGATTGTACCACAGTTTAAGGGTTATTTAACTGTGGCAAAGGTGTGACACGGAAGCAGAATCAGAAATGCCTCTGCAACACCATGGAGAAGCCAATTTACCACCCTCACTGTTCCCTCACATGTAAAAAGATTATTACAGTTAGTTACTTACTATTGTCATCAAACAGTAAAGTAAGAAAAAGAAGGAAGCCCACTGTAAACTGTAGCAAAATAAATAAATAAATAAAAATAATTTAAAAAAAAAAAATTAATAAAAACTAATGAAAAATACAAAAATATAATGTGTGGGAAGGCCAAAGGTAAAATTAATTTTAATAAAATAAAATAAAATAAAATAAGAGAATAAATGCTGTGCCTAAATTGGACTCAATGGATTATGATAACACTTGATGATAATGACTGTCTAAAGCTCAGTTTTGCAGAGCCTTAAAAGCATCATGGGACTCTTGATGCATGCTCAATAATCCAGGTAAAAGAATCCCAAAAAGTTGAATCTGTTCATCTGGACATGGCGTTTTTTAGTGGGAGAAACGTTTCGTTTACCAACTGGTAACTTCTTCAGTCTCAGCTGACTGCAGAATTCCCCAGCCTTATAAACAGTACATTTGCATAATGACCGAAACCAGCACCACTGACTAACAATGGGCCATTTGGTCAGTTTCATGATCAATGGTATGCAAATTGTCATGACCATTGATCAATGGCCATGAGTACCATTCACAGAGATTGGGGAATGGCTGTGATCACAGCATTGTAAGATGGTGACAGATGTACCCTTAGGCCCCCT
>VUQS01054995.1:21271-33113 GCA_015108495.1 Heterochromis multidens | reverse complement strand
AAGCAAAACGAGGAACTAAGAAAATACTGGGAAACACTAGGAAGCATGGAAGCACTAGGAAACGCAGGAAACATGGAACACACACAACCTGGGGAGGGATGACAACGACGTAACAAAGAACAAAGGAAAACTCAGGGCTTAAATACACACACTAGGTAATCAAGGAGATAGAGAACACTAGTGAACACAGGTGAGCAAAATCATAACATAACGAGATGGAGGAAGTAAATCTGAACATAACAAATGAGACACAAAGGATATCAAAGTAACACAGGAAGTGGCTAACACAGATGGACTAACACACGCAGACTTGACACTGGGAAGGTGAACCAATACAAACACTGACACACTGAGAGACCGAGGGCACGAGAGGGGGAGAGAGAGAGAGGGCGAGGGCACAAGAGGGAGACAGAGAGAGGGCGAGGCACAGAGAGCGAAGGCATGAGTGGGAGACACTGGGAGAGAGAGAGAGTGCACTAGGGGAACTGATAACTAAACACTGAAAAGAACACAAGAAGATAATGCAAAACATAAACATTATATAATCTTGAAACTTCATGAATAAACCAAACTAGAAAGTCCACAACTTAGAACACTGGGTCCACCGGACCCAGGACCATGACAGGAACAGGAGATTCACATCATAGATGTGCAGCAACTGTGTGATGCTATCATGTCAATAGGGGCAAATTCTCAGAGGAAATTTTCCAGCACCTTGTTGAATCTATGCTACAAATAATTAAAGCAGTTCTGAAGGCAAAAGGGGGTCCTAATAAATACCTAAAAAAAGAGATGAATGTATTTTAATATGCCGATGAGATGTAAAGATTTGATGATACTGCAGGTACTGTACTTAAATAAAATAAGTCTATGTGGCATCTGAGGTTGCTATTTTGTGGTTTCGGTTGGAATTTCTCTAAACTTTTTCGGTTTAACATTCGTAGTAGTAGAGCCATGTGAGCTGCAGCTATATGCTGCATAAGCACAGTGGTCCTTTGAGGTACACAGTGTGCTAACATCAGAATCGTAAATTCAATTACTACAATAATTTTACGTTGTTAGGGTGCTAAATATTTTAATTGGGATTAAACACAAAGCCAAGGTGGGTCATGGTTTTAATTTATGTATTTTTACAGTTAAACAAATGTTACTTATTCTTCTTTACAACTTCACATTCACAGTGTTACTATATTTAACCCAGTCCTACAATTAAAACATTTCACCAAAATCACCAGTGATATAGGATTTATCTGGAACACGGATTAAACATACAGATTGAATTTCTCAGCAATCCAGTCATGGATTATTGAGTTGGTCTAAATATGGTTTGATTGGTTTCTTATTCTGGTTTAGAAGCAAAGAACTGATTAGCTTTTTGTGTGTGAATGCATTTTTGTTTTTGAATTACAAATAAAGTGATACCCAAAGTGCTTTCCTTTGCTAATGAAACATTTGAAGTTAATATTTCAGGCTTTTCCACCTTGCTCTTTACTTTTTTCCTGCTTTATTGTGATTGCTTGAAGTCAGTGCATTTCCTTGTTGGCATAGAGTTATTGTGAGTATTACCATTTGGATTCAGACTGTTGAACAAGACATATCTTTGTCATTTGCTGGAACAAAAGCCTCCATCAACATGAAGTCAAGTAGCCTACATAAAAAACCCACTTTGCCTGCTGTGTGCAGCAATATACTCAGCTGTCAGCATGATAACAGCACTGAAACTCTCTGTACTGTAGCAAATCTTCTCACTTTGGGAAGCAATACAACCACTTTATAGTCATCTCATTACTTTTGTTTCAAATTAATATAAAAAAAAATACAGATTCCAGAGAGCCACAAGTGCTTGCTTGTATCAGTGGGCAGGTTAGAAGCCTAAGAAATGTGGGCAATAAATATATACTCACTGGCCACTGTATTAAGTACACCTCACTAGTAGCAGGATGCCTTCAGAACTATCCTAATTCTTCAACAAGGTGCTGGAAACATTCCTCAGAGATTTGAATCTCTTGTTCCATCACATCCCAAAAGAAGCAACATTTGATTGAGATCTGGTGAATGTGGAGGCCATTTGAGTATAGTGAATTCACTGTCAAGTCTGAGATGATTTGAGTTTACTGCTGCAAGCAGCCATCAGAAGATGGGTACACTGTGGTCATAAAGGCATGAACATGGTCAGCAACAATACTCAGGTAGGCTGTGGCATTTAAATAATGCTCAGTTGCTCCAAAGGATGCCAAGAAAATATCTCCCACACCATGACACCACCACCAGCAGCCTGAACCATTGATACAAAGCTAATCCTAATGAAGTATTCGGTGAGTGTAGCTCAACTTACGTGTGATTTCATAGCATGGTTACCAACTGACAACTGCATTCAAGTTCACTCTGGCCACCCATTTAAAAGCAGAAGCAACAACATGAGTTACCTTCAAGCAAGAGAAGCTGCACATATTTATGCATGTGGCACAAATTATCCCTGACATGGAGAAAGGAATTTCAAATAATGCCATTTTCTTACTTCAGGCAGGTGAGCTGTCACGGACAAAGTTACAGTTTACAAGCTCCAGTTATTTCTTTGATCTTTTATTGCTCCACCACAGCTGTTGGGATTTTTATTTTATTTTATTTTTTTACTGTTTACAAAATCTGATCCTTTTAACACTGTCTAAAGATAATTTTATGTCATGAGTTTTAATAGCGGGTTTTTTTTAATTTCATAGTGTCATTTGCAACTATGACTAAGGTGTGGTTATGCTCTCACAACTATGCACAAGGTGTGCCCTCTCTAATTATTATAGTAATTACCAAAATATAGCCTAGAAGCAATGAAAAAACAATTTATCATGCTGTTACATAGTTGCTGTAGATCAATTACACATGGACAGAGTGATCATTGTTTCAGTATCAGCACACAGACAGACAGCAGATTTGGTTTGATTATTATCATTTATCTTGTTTCATGGGGGAATTTTATCTTAAATAAGAAGTATACGGCGAGGTAGAACTTTTCAGCGTCTGCAAGTTACCGTTTTTCTGTTTGTCTATGTCTGCCTCAAAAGTGCAAAGAGCAGAACAAAATCAAAGGGAAATGGGAAAATTTAACTTTCTGAAAGGGCCGGGTGCTTCGAGTGCGTCTGATTTCAACTCTCAGATATGTGTGTGTGTATATAAAAGAAGGCGTGGAATGAGTGTAGAAAAGCTGTTGCAGCTGCCTTTGGTGCATTTTTCTACATCTTGATTTAATTCATTTTCAACCTCTCTTCCCCTTTTTTGTCTCTATTTTGAAGCCGTCGCACTAGTTTCCGCAGTTCTTGTGGGCATAAACTTATTGATGTGCACATTCACAAAAAATGGTGAGAGGACAGGTATTGATATCAGGGTATGAACCATAACTTCTTTATTTAGCAAGTCAACACTAGGTGTCAAAATGATTAATTGGAAGACTGGCTTTTCTGTAGAGCTGTGAGCTGTGGTGCAAAGATAGAGAGCAAACTGCTGACTGCTCCTTCTGTCATCGTTTTACATGCTGTACATCTAGAACAGACCCGAGCAGGGTGGGTACTGTGTGTACTGCAGGACGGAGACCATGCTGAGACAAGCTCTCATCATCCCTCCAGAGGCCTCTCTCCCTCTCTCTGTGTTGTTTTTCTTTCCAACTAAACTTTTTTTTTTCTTTGAAAATATATTTCAGCTGCTCTTTTCTCAACTATAGAATGTGAGGTTTTGGCTGACAGCAGCCTAGGTTTGAGTCAGTTTTACTTCTTCCTAGTTGTTTGTGGATGACAAAACACCCTCAATTGACAGTTGACTGTTTTCTCTGTTTCTTCCTCTCATATCTTTATCTGTGTTGGCCAGAAACAGCTGACACTACCAAGGTTGCAGTGGAACTTTAACACATCAAATTGACCTCTAACAGAAGTCCCAAGGCTTCTCCTAATGGCTCTATTCATCAAGGGCACAGAGCTCTTTGAATGAACACAAAAGACAAGGTTGGTTGATCGGAGCCATTGTTGCTGCCAGAAGTGCAAAATGGAAATGTAATAGTTGAGAGCAAAGAGAGTCTGAACATTTCAAAAAAAGATATTTTTGTTCAAGGTTTCAGGTTGTGACCACAGATTTGTGAGGCTTGTTCCTCTTCCACAACAGCTGAATAGAATGAATTTAATGGGAAAGCTGTTATACGCCACTGGAGCGTAAGCCTCTTACCAGCTGTTTGTGTGAGTGTGCATGAGCATGTGTGTGTACATGCATCTGTGTGGCCCAGAAACATTTGCATTTAGCACTATCAAACCTCTGAATGCACATTCTTTCTGACCTAGCTATTTGGGGAAAGAACAAAAGGAACAAATTACCACCTGCCTTTCACATAGAAATTCTCACATTTCACATTTCTCTTCACTTCTCTTTTCTTTTTCCTTCTCATCTTAGCAGCATCTTCGAATGTGGTTGATCAACATGTGTTTCTAACACTTGGGTCCAAAATCTATGATAATGATTCTTATTTTTCATACTTTAATTGAGTTTGTTTTGTATATGCAGCCTGTGTGAAGGGGAGATGATAATATGTGTCATATTGGGAACCACCTTGTTAAAAAGTGGTCGATTTGTTAGCAAACAGCTCTAAAATTAGAGTACAAATGCATAAACTATGTAGTAACATTATCATTCATTTGGAGTCTTGTCTGTGTCCACCTGATGATTGTTAGTCCAGTACTCACTCTCTTTTCAGTTTGTGGTTTAGCTGCTAAATACTGCATTATGTTCACCATCCACTTTCTAACTGTGTCTGTCTGCCATCTGAGCTTGTAGTGTATAGTGGGGTTTCAGGGCTTTTAAGCTGAATCATTTGCCTGCTGCAGGCAAAAATAACACAGTGAGCTGTGAGTGAATAAAAAAAATTGTGGAGTTGCAGACAGGGTATCTCAATAATAAGCCCAAACTTGCCAAGCAAGCTGCAGATTCAGGTGTTGATGCTCAGTAGGTTCAAAATTGCAAGCAACCTCTTTTACTCTACATAAACAAATTGTTTCCACATTGTCATTTGATTTATTATTATTCTAAATATAGTAATTGTAGCTATTTTAAAGTTTCAGCTAATGATAGATGATGCATATCTTGCTATACTGCTGAATCTGAGATTGGCAAGCTCAACCAGCCACTGTACAGCAGTAATATCTTTTGATTTCACGCATATTTAGGCACATCTGTTGGTGTCACGTTCAAACTTTACAGTAATATGGAAAAAAAAGAGCAAATTTTCTGTCTGTCTTTGTATTCTTCACTTGGATCATTTTGTATTCTATTTTGACTATACTGTATAAGGGGAAGTGTAATATTAAGGCTCGGCACACCCATGTTTTGCAGCATGCTGTATTGTATCATCCTGTATCTGCAGTGCCACCCACGAACAAATACAAATGCTGAAACTTTCTTTGCATTGTGAAGGGAAGGAAGTAGACAGCTCTCAGTTCCCATAAAGGAAGTGGTTGTGACTGTTTCATGAAACTTTTTGTACTCTTGTGCTTTACTCCAGTTTTGTTGCTTGTGTCTGTGTTTTGGTCTGAAAAGTGTCATTAAGTTCATTTGATGCAAGCTGGACATTTTCTTTAACAACCAGCCAGACAGAAGTTTCTGGAAGTTTGATGCAGTTAAAGTAGAATCTCATAACCATTAGTCTTGATCTGAGCACATCACATCCTGGCATCCTCTCTGAAATAAAAATCCAGGTGTCCTGAGGAAATGCCTAGCTTTTAATCAAAGAATCTGAAAGTCCATGATGTGGATCGAGGAGACTGTTGTAATAGCAAGAATGCGTCACCCAACGTCTTTCTTTGTGTTATTCACAGCCTGAGTGGAGGTGGGGGAAAAGGAATCTATTGAGATTTAAAAGCACTGGAGAGGGTTAGTCATCCTACCGTTATATTTTAATTAGAAGCCATTAGCTGGATTTGATGATGATGATTTGAGATCTATTCAAGTGAATAACCAGAATGGCCTCAGAGTGACTGTATGATCTATATAGTTCCATTAGCTAAGGCACCATAACTTATAGCACTGTGCAAAAGTCTTGAGCCACCCCTCATTTCTTTATATTTTGCTTCCAAGGAGCCAAGGAGTCTTATATAATAGTTCTCCAGTCTTTCTCGAGGTCTTTCAAAGTTTGTCTTTGGACATCGGCTGCTTTTCCACTCATTTTCAGTCCAGTCCTTGTACCTGAACATTTGTTTCTTTTGTTTGTTAAGCCACTTAACACTGACCTATGAATCATTCAAGCAAAAAATAAATAAATAAATAAAAATAACTCAAGGGATGAACCAGTGTCATGTCTACTCATAACAAACAACTTGCACCCTGTTGCAAAAACATATCAGTTGTTTCCATTTCTTCATGTGAATTTACAAAAACTATTAAAGATAACACAGTTTGACAGGCATAAAATAGTATTTTTGCACCAACAAGGTGATTCCCAAAGAACTATGAGCTGAAAACTTGGCATATCTCAGCATGCTGTGCTGTATGTCCTTTAAAAAAGAACAGTATCTGAAAATCATGTCCTTAAGAAACAGGAAAAAATCCCACAAAGACCTGACACAGGACCTAAGAGATGCATCTGGTCCTTCAGTTCATCATCTACTGTTTGCTGAAACCTCATCAGAAATAGTCTCTGATGAGCCATTCTTAAGGAAAGGAAACAGGGAGAAAAGGCTGAGGTCTGCCAAATTACACAAGAACTGGACTGAAAATCAGTAGTTACAGGTCTTATAGAGTGATGAATCCAAATTTGAAATTTTTGGTTCAAATATGTCAAAATGTAGAGAGGAGGTCAGGAGAGAGGTACAGCAGTGAGTATCTATAGCCATCTGTAAAACACGGTGGATGCTCTTTCATGGTTTAGGGCTGCATTTCAGCCAGTGGTGTTGGGGCTCAAAGTTAATGGAATTGTGAACGAAAAAAGTACCATCAAATTTTGATCCACCATGCAGTACCATCTGGAAAGCATTTGATTGGCAGCAACTTCATTTTTCAGCATGATAATGCTGGGGCAGCTCAAGATTTTTGCACAGTACTGTACCATACACTGTTTGTGTATTCATTATTAAGTGAACTTCTCTAATTTATTTCCCCAGGCTTCACACTTTAAAAAAAAATTAAGAATAGAAAATGTGACCAAAGTATATAAATGTGTGTAGCATTGAACACATTTACACTAAATATACTGCAGCCTAAATGAGCACATTTAATGAAGAATCCAGCCCATCTGCCCTCCTTCCATAATACTGTCTGCTCTTGGCTGTCGGATAAATAATGATGTAAGCCAGTAGACCTGAATATCCTATTATGCATAACCCTAAGCATGTCATCAGCCTGTATGGGACATTGTGAAGTGACATGAAGCTAAATGGCAGCATCTAAATCTCACCAAAAGAAACAGGGAAGTATTGAAAATGGCAAAAATCATTTCACAATAGATTAAGAATCAGGTGAGATGCTGCTAAACAAAACACCAAAGTGCATGTCCTCCTCAGATGTAACAGTGTACTGTGGTGTTTATCAAAAATAAATGAAAATGTTATTATAGAAATGCTTCCAGGAAATACTTCAACAATTAGCAACCTGAAAAGAACACTCCGTATGAAGGTCTTTTTGTAAAAGCTGTGTACCCACTGTGAATGTTCAATGCTCAGTTTGGAAATCTGTGTGGACATCATGTACTATTATAACAGGTTTGCTGAGGTCATGTTCTTAAAATGCCCTCAATAATAATGTGTAGTGCTCTTGATTTGTCCTGTGAATGGAAGAAGATGAACATTAACTGAACAAATTTAAGATAAGAAATAAATTTCCCAGTGGAGCCATCAGGCCATGGACTGCCTTGTATCAAATGCTTTTCTCTGTTATCAAACTCAGTACTGTGCCTGCTTGCTTTCTGGCTTGTTCCTTCTTTACAAAACAAAAAGTTATACATCTGCACCTCACTTAACCTTACAGATGTCCATTTTTCACACTCTTTTTAGGCCAAGGTACCTTATCGCTTTTCTTTCTCTGATGTTTTTCTGGTCAGTACATCCATTCCTGTCACCCTCACTGCACTCTCTAATCATTGATTTGGTGTCTTCAGCACTGTCGGGCTACCCTGCTGTTTGCTCCTTGTCGATGGCTCAGTGGGAATCAAAACTGGTTGCACCAGTCTTATTAACACTGCTTGGCACACATGGATGTCCAAGTACTTAAAGAATTTGCAAGCTAAGTGACACAATACCAGTGGTGAAATTCCCTTGCTACATTTCATGGTTTCCATCGCTTTCTTCTTCTCTACTTAGGTGTCTTTTGTTTTTCCCCTTCTCTGATTAAAGGGGTGGGGGAGGATTTTGATTTTGGGGTTTGGGAATGCTAGAGAGCTGTAGGAAGATGTGCAGTTATGGTAAAAAGAAAGTATACCCCCTTTCATTTTTGAGGTTTTACATATCAGGGCATCATAAAAAATGATCTAGTCCTTAGCAGATCTTAACATTAGGTAAATACATCCTCAGATGAAAAACAATACAAGCCATATTACACTGTCATTATTTATTTATTTCAAACTAAGCCAAAATGCAGAAGCACTGTGTGAAAAATGAAGTACACCCCAAGATTCAGTAGCTTGGAGAAACACCTCTAGCAGCAATAACTTTAAGTAATAATTTTCTGTGTGACTTTATCAGTCTGTCACATTGTTGTGGAGGGATTATGGCCCATTCTTCTTTATAGCATTCAGTTCATTGAGGTTTGTGGGTGTTTGTTTATGCACAGCTCTCTTAAGATCCCACCAAAGCATCTCATTCGGGTTAAGGTCTGGACTTTGACTGGGCCACTGCAATACCTCAATTCTTTTCTTTTTCAGTCATTCTGTTAGAGATTTGCTGCTGTGCTTGGGCTCATTGTCCTGTTTCATGACCCAATTACGGCCAAGCTTTAGTTGTCAGACAGATGGCCTCACATTTAACTCCAGAATTCTTTGGTATACAGAGAAGTTCGTGGTCTTCAAGGTTCCCAGGTCCTGTGGCTGCAAAACAAGGCCAAATCATTACCCTTCCACCGCTGTGCTTGACAGTCTGTATGAGGTCTTTGTTTTGCTATGCTGTGTTTATCCCAAAAAGCTGAATCTGTTCATCTGGACGTAGCGTTTTTAGTGGGAGAAACGTTTCGTGTACTGTACTGTTTATAAGGTTGGGGAATCCTGCAGTCAGCTGAGACTGAAGAAGTCACTTGGATAAGTTGACGAAACGTTTCTCCCACTAAAAACACTACGTCCAGATGAACAGATTCAGCTTTTTGGGATTCTTTTGCCTGGATTATTGAGCATGCATCAAGAGATATGCTGTGTTTAGTTTTCACCAAACATGATGCTGTGCTTTATGGCCAAATATCTCCACTTTGTTCATCTGTCCAAAGGATAGTGTTCCAGAAGTCTTGTGGTTTGTTCAGATGCAACTTTGTAAGCCTAAGCCATGCTGCCATGTTCTTCTTAGATAGAAGAGGGTTTCTCCTGGCAACCCTTCCAAACAAGCCATACTTATTCAGTCTTTTTCTGATTGTACTGTCATTAACGTTTATTTTTATTTTATTTTTTTCAGTTTCTCTGAACATTGCATGGTCTTATCTTGGGATTTGGAATTTAGATTTTGCTAGGACGTCCTTTCCTGGGAAAATTGTGGCATTGTGACACTTGAATGTTCCAGACCAGCAAACTGCCAAAACTTCTGCTTTTAAAGAGGTGGTCACACTTCCTGATGATTAGTCAACTGTACTTACCCTCTAAATTACTATGGAAGCAGGAAGGGCGTTTTTCCACACTGTGGCTGCATTTTGGCTTAGTTTTTGTGAAATAAGTAATATCTAAAACCTTAAAATTGAAAGCTATATACCATGAATGTATAAAGCTAATAAGCATTGCAGCAATGTAATTGTAACTGTAAATGTCACATCCCTCTTGTCTAAATATGAAGGGTCAATAAAGGGGATTGTTTCATATGTTGCAGTTTATTCACCACTGCAAAGACACACTTTTTGAAACCTTCCACCCTTTTTTCAAAGCTGTAAACACAAAACCCAATTTTCAAACTACATTCACAAAACCTATGAGTCTTCTGGCAAAACCAGACAAACACACCAAAAAACTGTTTTATCTGTGCTCAAAACCACACAAGGTTTTCAGATCACATACACAGGCGGTAAGAATAACAGCACAGCTGAGCATTCATTACACACTACATCAAAAAAAGATAATATTCAAGGCATGTACCTCCAGAAAAAAAGAAAAGAAAAAAAGTCCAGTGTGTTTTGGTTCTACAAAAATATACATGCAGTATACATATAAATATTCAATATCTGCTCAAGTTTGGTTGTTTTCTCAGTTTGTTTCCCTCATTTCTATTTGGGGAAAACTTACAGTAAATATTCATGCTTCTCTCATACGACTTGTATGTCTCTGATATGCTGTTTACTCATGAAAGTGGGTCCTTTCCATATTTTTCTCATGAAGCATAAATATACAATAGAAATTCAATAAATCCAGTAAACACTACAGTGTGTTGCATGAGAAAAGTTGGAAAGTGGACACTTTGAGTAAATCACAGTATGACTCATAGCTTGTAAATCTCTAATACTTGCAGAGGTAAATTCTTACAGTTTTTTGACTTTCTTTTTTTCATGTGGGCTGTTATTCCATGAACATAAGCATGCTGTTTCACATTTGCTCAGATTTCATCTAAAATTGCACTTCTTGATTTTGTTCTTTGTTATTTTCCTCCACTGCTTATCACTGCTTCTCAGTTTGTTTCCATCTGTGGTCGGTATCAAACTTCAACTCATCCTTGCCAGCTGTGAAATCTCAGCTGGTGTAGTTTGGTTATATCACATCATTAGCAGCAAGAGTAAGCAACTGTAAGTCACTGTGTTTAAGAAATTACACCAGCTGCACTGCATTGATGCATCATAAGTGAATCACTGTGGAAAAAATGTGTTTTAGTGTGTGAGAATGTGTTTTGCAATAAAAGTCTGCAGATTGCGTCTAATTAGGTGAAATGTTTAAGGTTTTGCCAAAAGAGTGATTCACTAAATAAATGGGTTTAGATCACAGCATTTGGTTCAGATAATGATATTTTGTGTTTTATCTACTCAGAAACAATAATATTACATGTTTTAGGAATTTCTAGTGATAAATATGTGGTTTGATCTACAACTGGAACTGTATAAACTGATATGACATAGTGTACCATACAAGTTTATAAGTTTTAAAGGACTCAACAGCCTTACTAATGTTAGGAAACTAACAAAAAAAAAAATTATGCCTGAATTTTGTCTCCCAGCTCTAGTACTCATGGTAATATTGTCTCTTTGGTGTCTGAGAAATACACAGTGTGTAGCTGTATCCCTTGTAGTAAGCCGTGCACGTCTGAGGTACTGCTGTGGCAAAGAAATGCTTGATCAACTCAATTTCCTCCAAAAGTCTCATTCTTCTTACCTGCCACCCATTTCCCATCTCTTTTTCTTTCCATTTTTCCCTCCCTCTTTCAGCGAGTGTACAGAGGTGCCGATTTATGGTGTTGCCCAGTCACTGATGGCGTCGGTCCAGCCAGAAAAAGTGATTTGTTCAGCGATTACAGACACAGAAGACAAAGAGAAAAGCATTAATGATGTTATGGACAGACTATTGGTGTGTGTGTGTGTGTGTGTGTGTGTGTGTGTGTGTGTGTGTGTGTGTGTGTGTGTGTGTGTGTGTGTGTGTGTGTGTGTGTGTGTGTGTGTGTGTGTGTGTGTGTGAGTGTGTGTGTGTGTGTGTGTGTGTGTGTTTGTGTGTTTG
>VUQS01054995.1:0-12312 GCA_015108495.1 Heterochromis multidens | reverse complement strand
TTTTTTTTTTGCAGACTGTAATGGTACACTGCCCCCTGTTTGTAAAGAGGAGCCAGTGCACTTTCAGGACACTGGCCTTGGAGAGGGTGAAACAGCCTGTTCTTGGGAGGTTAAGAGATTTGTGCTTAAAAGGAAGTTCTGTTGCTTGAGGTTAACACTTAAGGGGTTTGTTGTGATATAATTAACTTTGCTGGCAGCTGAGAAGAGTGCGGAAAACTAAGAAAAGTCCACTTTGTGAGACAAAAACGAGCAGTTGTAAAACACTGGCGTATGTGTAAACATTATTTTTGAGAAATGTAAATAAATGAAAAACTTATACCAATAATGAGTGACGTATTGAAGTGGGTTCATTTAACAATATAAGCGCTTACTTAACAGCCTATTTTTATTATTATTATTATTATTAATAATAATAATGATAATAATAACAATAACAATAATAATAATAATAATATTGTAGCACTTAGGTTAGAATGAACTAATGAAGGAATTTACTTCTGTTGTTCAGTGTTTGCTACATTAAGCTCAGCTGTTGCTCCTGGTGAAGTCCGTCACTGTCGACACGGCTCATTATCATCATGTGGCCCCGAGGTCGGTCATGTGGTGGCGCCGCGGACGAGCGTACTGATGTAACGGGGCAGCAGAGACCGTGACATTGGGGACACCAGGAAGTTTTGCCGGGGAGGCTGTTGGTCCGATTGTCAAGCCCCAACACGCTGCTTATTTGTCAGTATGTCAGGTTTGTGAATGGAGGGTAAGATGTTTTGCCTTGTTGTGAGTAACCTACTTTGCGCGCATCCCTGCGCAATGAATTCCAGAATATCCTATCAGGCTCTCTGCCTGTGTGGGTGCGCCACTTGTTGCTGTAAATTCATAGTATAAAGTAGTCGTTGTTGTAGCTATTAGTAAGTAATTTATTATGGCTTAACATCGCCGTTTTCCCCAATATGCAGCCTGTAAATCAATCCGCAGGCGTTTTATAGACTATTGTCATCAGAGGCATCTAGACCTTTATTAAAGATACGCAGCTCCTTCTGTTGTCAGTCTGGTTTTCAGTGCCGCTCAGAGATTTTATTGCATTAACTGGACATTGGAATAAAGTAATTTCGCAGGCAAATCCTATTAAAACATTAAATTAGTGGAATGGTTCCTACTGGAAGAACTATATTGAGAATAACTAGATCATGCAATGTAACACTTACAGCATCTGACACGTACCTACTAATTTAGTTAATAGTGGGTGCTTTCTGAACAGATGGCAGAAATATTAGTTACCTGTTTGCTCATCAGCTGCAGCCTGTAGTATGTTTAATGTGGCAAACTATGTGTCAAGCACACAACTGCACATGAAAATATCAACAGGGTTCAGGACAAGTAAAGTACCCTCAACACTTACTGATTGACAGTACGGATATTTACTTGTATGCATCACCTTTTGTGTCTTAACGTCTAGTCCTACTTCAGTGCAGGATCTTGTTTTAACGTTTTAGCAACAACATACAGACTCAGAACCCAAACTATTCATAGTAAACACCTTTAGTCTTTCTGCTGGCTCTCCCTATTTTATTTATATTAAATTGTAGTTGGCTGATTTTGAGTACTAACATTAGGTTATAGAAGCTATGGGGATAAAGTGTGGCCAAACAGACAAATTTGCAGCTACTGTATTTGCCTTTCTAAACAGGAGAATAAACCTCTTAGTCACTTATTTTCAGAACACAGCTAATGCCAAGACCAGCTTACTAAGAAATTACTTAAGACTAGCCATAAAATCTGCAGGCATTCTGTTAGAGCTTTGTCCCATGAGCCAATTGTACAGGGTCATAACCTGTTTCTGACCTGACCCTCCATGCTATGACCAGCAGTAGCTTTGAGACCTCTTGGTAATCAATGCCTTTTCACTATCATCAATCTTCCTTTACTAGACACTGATGGTTACCAAGAGCAGTTGCAGAGTGACTCCCAGTTCCTGTGCTCAGATCAGAGGATGGACACTGAGCTGGTTGACAGACTGGTCCTGCAGCTCAACAGGATCTACCCCCAAATACTAAGTGACAAGGAAGCCCACAGGGTCACTGCAGCTATTTATGTTACACAAACAAAACAGAAGCATACTGTGAAGCTATGTACAGTGATTCAATGCAGCCTGTGTCTCCCTGCAGTTCAGGAACCTAAGCGTGCCCACCAAGGTGCGGTTAGCTGAGCTCTTGAACCACCTGCATAGAAAAGGCGAAGAGGCGTGTCATGAATTCTACAGAGCCCTTCACATCCACACTGAGGACATCTATTTTAGCCTGCCCAGCAGAATCAGACAAAGAGGTAAAACCCTGAGCTTTTATTGGCTGTAGATTCCCAACCAGATGATAGCCCTTTCTTCTCAAGGAATTTATTGTAGACACGCCTATTGAGAAAATGCCACAAGGTCTGTGTGGTGTACTCATTCATATATACATTAAAGTGCATCATCTTGCAGGATTTAAAAACTGCACTACTGTACATAATTTACTTAAAGCAATTACTTGGAAACAGGTTTAACCAATGTCTTTGTGGGGCATAAAGGTTCTGGTTTAACCCCTAAAGGTCTTCTGTAAGCACATGTTGTGTGTCTGCTCAGCTATCTTTCAAATCACCCATTGCTTTTTCTACCATGTTAAAAAAAAATGTAGCACATCTTGTATGTTTGGAGTGATAAGGTTAGACAAATTACAGTAGCAGCTTCCAAAGTGTTCTATAAAGGTGGCTCCCCTACTGTGTCTAGCTTTATATAGGCTTATCCTGTTTAAGATGCAAAGAGAAGCTAATGTGCTGCCTAGACTGCCGTCCAAGTAGTCATTTGACACTGCACAGGTTTTTACTGAAGTGGGATGCTGCCCTTTAACCGCTTTTACTTTGTGTTTTTAGAAGTGGCAGATCCACAATACACTAACAAGACAGTTCGCCAAGAGCGATATGCGCTTAACGACAGAGGTAAATTTAATCAACATCACTCAACAGAGCAAGAGAGGGTTGGTTCTCTGTATCTCATTCAAATCTTTAAAGTTTAAAAATATTGGGATTTCACAAAATAAAAAATATTCACTAATTTATACAATGATTTTATACAATGAATGTTGCTATAGAGGAGGATCCCAGTTGTTAGCCCAGTGATTGTAATTCCGCTATAGTTTAGACAGTTCATGACGTGCTTTTCAGGAAATTGCACTTATTTATTTTAAAAACATACACACTCTTTCTTGCAATCACTCTCAGTAGGAAGTCATACAGATTTAGTTGCATGAAGTTTATGTGATACAACCACAAACATGAGCTAATGTGTTTCCTCTATGGTGCATTCAGGAAAACATCAACATCTGAGACTTTCAAGTCAAATATACAATGTAATCCACAGTGTATCACTGACTTGATGACAGCAGAGCTGCATTGCTGTTAGCGGTTGAGTTATTCTGTTGATTTATTTTGTCTTTTTAAAAGTGGCAATTCATACAAAATGGTCATTGTGATTGATTTATCTGTTCAAAAATGTAACTATGCCCTACAAACTGACTTTTAAGTCGGCAATGGCACGAACTAGGAGGACAATTTGAAAACAAATGCAATATTGGTTTGTGAAAATGTAATAAAATGATCATTTGTAATTAATGACTCAAAAAAGCTTTACATGTGTCATTGTCTTCCTAAACTTGACTGCATGGCTTTTTTTTGGTTTTTTCTTTTTCTTTTTTTTTTTATTATAGTTTTACAGTTTGTGTGAGTATGTGTCAGGGTGCCTCTGTACCCCCTCGCTGATCCCGAGATAAGCCCCTTAAGCTCAACTAAGCCGCGAAAGCAGTTGTCTGTTGAACCTTTTAACCCCTAGCATCAGAATGTGGGCCCCATCACTGCTCTTTACTGCTCCACCATTCATCATCCCATCACACTGAGGGCTCTAGCTTTGTGAGGGCAGTTAAGCTCATGTATAAAGCAGCTTCCTCTGTCCTGCATTCCTTTGAACAGTCAGGGCTGCATCCACAGGGTCAAAGGTATGTCAGCAGGGAAATGGGTCATCGGAGATGCCGTGAGACACTCACTCCCGATCATAAGTCATACAAAGGAGTTGAGGCTTGTTTAGATTGTGAGCAAGACAACTTTGTTTACACAGAGCAGCTTTAGGGCTCTTGACTTTGCCTTTCCATATAGCAGTTGACAAGTTTGCCTTTGCTATTTAGTTTTTTACTTTATATAATTTAATAAGTAGATATGAGCCACCACACATTGATCAGATAATCGCATGGTTATCAACTTTATTCTCTCCTTCTGCAGGACCAATGTTCTTCCTGCGCTGCTTCAGTTTTGTAGTTGGAATTGCAATACTCTACTATTATGGAGGTGAGTCATGCATGAACAGGGAGAAATTTTAAGACCTGAAACTTACTTTACTTACTCTTAAATATCACAACTTTGATCATATTCATCATTTCAAAACATACCCTCCATATATTTAAAACTCTTTTTTTGCTGCTCTTTCTAGACACAGAGGGTGAAACATTGAGATGCACTGGAGTGTTTCTTCACTGCTCTGCTGCAAGACTGAGTAAAGATGCTAGAGATGTTTTAATTTCATATGGAGAGGTTGGAAAGTAGAAACAAACGAGGCCATTAAGACACTGAAAGACTTAAGGGCCCACGAGAAGAAGAAGCCATAAAAAATGTCTTTTTTTCTGTGCCAAACGCATCGTTTTCCTAGACTGCACATACAAATTTATGTATGCAAGTACTAATTGGAGGAATGTAACTTGACCTGACACATCCTGTCACAAATTCTCATAGCTGACATCCAGAGTACTTGTATGTATGAATCTTGCCTGGATTTCTTGTTTGTAGATATCTATAAATTTCTTTTTTTAAACTAAACTGAAGGATAATAATAACCAAGTGTAACTGTGCAACTGCACTCCCACAAAGCTGTTTTTCAGTTACTCTAGACTGAGTTGGTTGTTTGGGTCCAACAAAACCAAGATTGAGGGAGATGTATTTTGAAGAGAGGTTCAAGTGAAAGGACCTGTGTGGGTAGGCTCTTGGTGTGCACTCAGTTTAACAAAATAACTTGAATTTTACAGTGTTACATTTATTAACACATTTTACAACACAGATTTTTTTAAATGCACAACAAATACATGTATAATTACACCATAACCCACTTCCAGTGCCTTCTTTGAAATCTGCTGTTAAAGGGCACTGTAACAGTGTTACATTTTCTCAAATAAAGCACAAAAATCAAGATTGCTGTGTTTGCATCTTATTTTTAATCTAGTGTGACAAATATCCAACAAAGGTATTTATAGAAATTGGTATATAATTAATTAAATACTGTATATGTTACAGTAGTGTAGTCACAAAGAGAAATAAAAGGTAATTAGCAGTGCATTGATTAGCTTTTCCGGGCTAGTTTCTGGCACTGTTCACTGTCATCATGAAATGGAGATTATGTTAAATTATTTATCTAATTGATTCAACACCATCAACACATACACTAGAGGGCACTGTATCCTCACTCAGTACACCAAAGTAGGAAAGTGTGCTATAACAATGACAATGGGAAGCAGGGTCAGTCCTCATTAATGAATAATGGCAGTCAATTTAAATGAATGAGTTAACTTAATGAAATTAAATGCTGCTTACTTGACTGCCTTTGAAATACCTTGATAGATGCATTTAAATGCTTTCTGTTTCTTGTAATAAATGATGTGCAGGAAAATAGCCACATCAGAGGTAATGTCTACATCACAGCAGCAGAGCAGAGCTGTCTGATCTCAGGAGATTTTCTGCACCGAGCAGCATTTTTCTGCCTCTGTCTTCCCTGTAAAGTGAGAGCAACAGATGAGAGAGGGGAGTCAAAGAGAGAGAGGAGGAATGGGGAGGTGCTAAAGGGGGCTGGAAATGTCACCAGAGTGATTGTTCAGTTCACACTCTGGCATCCACATTCCCACAAGAGAGCTATTAATACGCTTGCTTCAAAGGAACTAAAAGTCCTCGTTGATCATCAGGATCCTCTGATGCGCAGCCCCCACAGAGTCAGTTTGTTAAACTTCAAGACTGGGTTGGAGACAGAGCAGTAGGAGCCATGGATATACATTATGTATATATATCAGTCTACAGATCTGCTCCAAGTGAAGCTGTGTGTTTCACCAATCTGGCTCTCAGTGTGGCTGTTTCCACGGTTACCAATGATAGTTGTGGAGGAGGAAAAGGATGAGATTGTGACGTTTTGCCATCTGAAAGGTGCTTCCTCACAGTCACATTGGAGAAATTATAGATAGTTACATGAATACGATTAAGGTTTTTAGCTGATAATTATGCGACACGGGCTCAAACTTCTTTTACTGAATATTTATGTCAAACCATTCAAGTGTATAAAATGAGCATTTGCTTGTGCTCTAATTGGGGTTTCAGTAGCATTGCTGGCTAATTAAGGCTTCCATTTTAACAAGTAGTTGTACCGGGGTCTGTGCTCTGTTGACTCTGACTCACCAGCTACTTCTGGTCCAAAGAACCACAAACAAAGTCCAGCTTTGCTCATCGCAGAGGGATTCATAGCACAACCAAACACTGTTATAATTGAATGCTAGGCATGACGCCTGTGGGATAGAGTTGACAGTAAAGTTAAAGCTGTGGAGGTGGGTAAGGACTTTGAGGCGGATGAGGCACACCCTGTGCTACATACATGTGCTCAGCACACCCATTAAACCTGATCAAACATCATCGCTGCAATTAAAAATTAAAGAGTGTTCAGGTTTGTGTTTGAGATTGTGCATCCATGTCTAGCTAGTGCTTGGGGTCACTGTCAGACAGCACAGGAGACAGACAGCACGAGGTCACATGGACCTGGCTGCTGCTGCTGTCTACACTTTCCTGTTTGTTCATTCAGAACAAATGTTGTGTTGTTTACGTACCAGACCCCTTTGTCACTATGGCTGTTTCTCTCTTGTTCGTTATTTTCTCTCTGTGCCTGCAGCCATGCGGGACAATGATTTTCTGGTAAACGAACAGCTGTGTATTTTGTTTGAGTTGTTTTCTGGTGGAAATTTCTCTGAGAGCCTGGTGAGGTCACTGTGTTTGTAGGTCAGGTAGGGGATTGTGAAGGTCAGTTCAGAAGAGGAGAGGACCAAAAACATGCTGATGACATGGATGTTTTTAGGAGCAAACTGCAGAGTAAGGCAGGAGAGAAAATACCAGTTTTAAAAGAGAGAGAGGAGCAGTAAAAGAGGGTGACAATAAAAGATACACACACATAGATGTGTGTCTATGTGTGTGTGAGTGTGTGTTCTTGGTCAGTTGCTGTGATTTGTTCGGTGGACGCCAAATGCTGTGATGAAGACGTTGACCACCACGATGATGAACACCAGACCTGTAGCCAAGTTTTCCATAAAGTTCAGCCTCCGGTGTTTTTGCTCATCATTCAGGTTCCATCGAACTGTGAACAAAACCAGGACAACACACAAACACACACTCAGCTAATGTCTAATTACACAATGATCTACTCTATTCAGGGACTCAAGCCAACTCATTATGGTGCACAGATTTACTGTCAACCACAAATCTATATTTACTTAATTCTGGGTTCAGAACGCTCATGTGCCTATGAGTATCTAAAACTTTATGACAGAAGCATATGAGGAAACAATGGAATATTCAGTTATTCATTTTACAGTTAGTGGAAGCTCAGATGAGCGTGGCAAAAAAGTTAGATCTATCTCAATCAAAGAAAAAAAAAAGAATGAATTTGACATATTTTTGTCACTGTTTCTTACTATCTTGTTTTTTGTTTGATGAAATCTGATTAATAAATAAACTATCTTTCCAGGAATATATGATGCTTTATACCACTTTTTAAAATTAAATTATTTAACTTTGAAACATTTTTAAATGAACAAATAAATATATAAAAGCTCACTAAAAAGATGTGATTTTTCTCAGAAGTAAAGATGGGCAGAGGCTCACCAGTCTGCAAAAAACTGTATCTACAAATTGTGGAACAATTTCAGAATAATGTTCCTCCACATAAAATTGTAAAGACTTTGAATATCTCATCATCTACAGTACATAATATCATCATAAGATTCCAATAATCTGGAGAAATCTCTGTACACAAGGGACAAGGATGAAAATCAATACTGGATGCCCGTGATCTTTGGACCCTCATGTGACACTGCATTAAAAACAGGCATAATTCTGTCATGGAAATCACTGCATGGGCTCAGGAACACTTCCAGAAATCATTGCCTATGAACACAATTTGCCATCTACAAATGCAGGTTAAAAGTCTATTATGCAAAGAAGAAGCAATAGATGAACATGATCCAGAAATGCCACCGTCTTGTATGAGCCAAAGCTCATTTAACCCTTTCATGCATGAATTATAAAAACCTCAATCAAATTTTTTTTCCTGGGTGTTTTTGTATGGAGACATACTTTGTTTTTCATGTGCATGCAGCATCATGGCATCTATTGGCATGTTTTGTAAGGCACTGGCAGCTTGTAGATCTGAAAAAACACCATCAGTTCTGAAAGGTATATATAGGTTTAAGAGCAACATATACTCCCATCCAGATGATGTCTTTTTCAGGGAAGGCCTTATATATTTCAGCAAGACAATGCTAAACCACATGCTGCATCTATTACAACATCATGGCTTCGTAGTAAAAGAGTACAAGTGCTAAACTAGCCTGCTTGCAGTCCAGACCAACTGAAAACATTTGACGCATCATGAAACCAAAAATGTGACAAAGAAGACCCAGAACTGTTGAACAGCTAGAATCTTATATTTCAGAATCAGACAAGAATGGGACAACATTCCTCTCCCAAAAGTCCAGCAACTGGTTGTTAAAAGAAGAAAGGCTGCTACACAGTTGTAAACATGGCCCTGTCCCAACTTTTTTGAGACCTGTTGCTGCCATCAGCAGCCAATATTTATCTTAAATTAGTAAATTTTCTCAGTTTAAACATTTGGTATGTTTTCTATACTCCATTGTGAATAAAGTATGGGTTTATGAGATATGCAAATCATTGCATTCTGTTTTTATTTACATTTAATACAGCATCCCAACTTTTTTGGAATTAGGTTTGTGATATGAGCATCCACCATTGTAACAGTATATATGACAGAAAATAATGAAAAAGACAGTTCCAGTTTAAATAATGCTTGCACTATACATCATAGGCATCAGTCAGCATTGTACACCCATAAATATCACACAGGTAAAAAAAAAAAACAGCATAAGATTCAAAGCACAGAGAAAGAACAATACAGGGGAAGAAAACTGATCAAGGGAAGCTTGTATTTCCTATATACAACTGTGTCATTTGATTTGTGCTTTAATAACATCTTGGCATATGCAAAATGTTATAAAAACAACTAATCCATGTTATGACAATGACATAACAATGCTGTCATCAGCAGTACAGGGACTGGCCTGTGAATAATGTTCACATGAATGCATATTCATTCAAATGGGTGTGTAGTAGTCATGCGTATGTGCACGGATGTGTGTATTTATAGGCAATTACTAGAGGTTAAACAGTGTAAGGACCCTGCCTGTGATGCGTGTGCATGTATATCTAATCTGCCTTGGTGGGGGCTGGAGTGGGGCTGTGGTGGCCGGTATGTAGGCCGCTCACATCACGCACCACTGGCTCCATTAGAGAGAGCTGGATCCAAAGAGGAGGGAGGGATGTGAGGACGAGAGGGGCTAGGGAAGGAGAGGCCAGAGAGGTTGAAAAGAGTCAAAGAAAATGAAAGAAGAGGAATGAAAAGAGTAATGAGAAGGAAATGTGTGTGATATTCTGGTGAAGATGAGGGGCACTGTCTGGTGGAGGGGGTCAAAGGGTCAATGAATGGGTGATGACTGTCACATGCTGGATATATCATTCTGATGTGATGTTTTAATATGTATAGCTCAATGTGCAAATATCACAGTTAATAATAGCTGATCATACTGTAACTGATGATGATATAATAACTTTTTGTAGAAATTCGAGCAGGAAGGGGAGGAAATATTAATCTGGGCATGCTCTGAAATACCTGATTCATAATTGATTATTTTTAGATTTTTTTTTTTCAGTAGTTTCAGAGAGGAGGTAAATAAGATATATGGGGTTGTTAGTTTCAGACTAACCAAACAAAACTCACTTTATTTACTCACTTTATTCATCTAGAGCTGAGTCATTGTGACCTGGCTAAAGTTCATTAACCAGTTGTTCAGTGTGTCAGAAATAAAAACTGCACATCTAACCACAACTCATCTTACTATTTTAATTTAGGCCTACAAATTTTTCAACCCAAGATATCAGCAGGCCTCCTCTAAACCCCTGGCTGCATGAATGTCACTTTTTGGGCTTTTCTCTTTGTTCCAACGCATGGAAAGACATACATACTGACACATACTGACACATTTACACATTTACACACATACATAGCACCTCTCCCAACTCCCAGCGGTGCTGATATCAGCAGTAAAACCTATTGAACCCTCTGACCTCTCAGTCCTGGTTGCTATAGAGATTGAATCCAGCTACTAATAGATTGTTTGTCAGGAGTCAGTAGACTTGACATCTGTGGGGGAGGGGGTGCATTGTAGGGCAAAAGGTGGCTTTAATCATGCTGGAAGATGAAACGGGCTAGTAAAGGATGCGAGATGCCAAACAGCAAAAACACCTCTGATATACCAGAGGGACTCAGGCTATGTTTATTTTCTCACCTATGAAGATAAGCAGGACCCCAACTGTGATCTGTAGACACAGAGAAATGCTGATTAGGGTGATCGTGGGGGTATAAAAGCGGAAGCTTGGTCCCTGTTCCAGGACAGCTTTTAGCTGGGAGGCATTGGCCATCAGCAGAGCCACATCCAGCATGCTCTCAGCTGCACTCTTCTTATTGGCATAGTGGTTCATGTTCAGAGGGGCTGGGCTTCTGGGCCAAGCATCTGGATGGGTGGTCTGGGGAGAGAAGAGAGTAATTGGCAGAGAGATAATGTTTATGGCTTGCGGTTAATGATAGAAAGAAGAACACCGGGAAACAAGCAGAAAGGCATGCTCTGTGCTGTGTTTTGTTCTCCCAACAGAGCAACAAGGCATCTTTTTGATGAGACTAGCACTAATTTTGCACTTCCTGTGTACTGATGGTGAGGATCTGGTTATCATTCTGACCTAATTAGCACAACAAGCAGCCATTACAGAAGTGTGACATTTGAAAACAGAGCCATTAGCAAAGAGATACTGGCAATCTGGTAACAGTACCATTAAAACATGACAAACATGAACAAGTCAGCATATGCAGTTTGTGCCAACAGTTTCAAATGATCACATTCAGTCTGCACATTTTCTTCTTCGCTAGTGTCATATGTCATTGAGCTCTGAGCATTTTATACTGCTTCTGTGAGCCTGTGCTGCACTTTTTGCTCTCTATTCCAGTGTTTGTTGACTTTCTAAAGCAAAACAGTCAAATGATTGACTTTCTTCTCTGTAAACAAACTGTCAGTGTATAGTGATAGTGTGACCCCTCTGTCATATTCTACCCATATCACATTCTCTTGAAGCATGATGGTCAGCTGCAGAACTGGGCCGGGCAAAGCCAAGAAGAACAGCTTTTATATGACAGCAGTTTACCTCACAGAGTATCAGTATTTATTCACACTTGTGCTGTGTTCTCAGCCCCCTACTGTATGCCCTGTACACTTACGACTGCACACCAATCCACCCAACCAACGTCATCGTCAAGTGTGCCGATGACACGACCGTGGTCGGGCTCATCTCTGATGGAGACGAGACGGCATACAGGGCGGAAGTAGAGAATTTGTCCCGCTGGTGCTCAGAAAACAAACTGAAACTGAACGTCCTCAAAACAAAAGAACTTATCATGGACTTCAGGAGGCACAGACAGGTCCACTCCCCTCTCATTATAAATGGAGAATGGGTGGAATCTGTCTCCACCTTCAAGTTTCTGGGCACCTACATCTCCGCTGATCTCACCTGGACCCACAATACCAACACCCTGGTAAAGAAGGCCCAGCAGCGGCTGCACTTTCTCCGGGTCCTGAGGAAGAACAACCTGGACCAGAAGCTGCTGCTGGCCTGCTACCGCTCCTCAGTGGAGAGCGTGCTCTCCTACTGCCTCGGTGTTTGGTACGCAGGAGCCACAACTGAGAACAGGAAGGCCGCGCAGAGGGTAATTAACACTGCCCAAAAAATCATTGGCTGCCCACTGCCAGCCCTTGAGGCCATCGCTAGCTCCTCCTGTCTCAGGAAAACCAGGGCCATCCCCGCCCACCCCCCAATCTG
>VUQS01054994.1:0-17852 GCA_015108495.1 Heterochromis multidens | reverse complement strand
CGGGCCAACAGCCACCCCAGAATATCCAGCCACGCGTCCCGGAACCAAAAAAGCACCCACAGCCCAGTGAGGGGTCACAACATCCAGCAGGGAGCACTTGGGAGGGGAAGACGTCGCCCTCCATGACCATGTCCAAATGGGCCAAGGCTTAGCATGCCCTAGATCCAGGTCCAGCCATGCACGCACAGACTCACACATACACACACCCAGGCCATTCGCTCATACACTCACATACCCACCCACTAGTGACACAGACACATACAAAAATTCACGAAGACACACATGCACACACATAAACCCTCTGCGGTGCGGGCGAATAGATTGCCCCCCCGGACCAGCAGGGAACCCAGGACGCAGCCAGACGGGTCCCCGAGCTACCAATGGGTCCCCGCCCTGGGCAGGGTGTGTGAGACAGGGGTGTAGGAAGACCTGCCTGTCCCCCACCCCCCCACATACTCATCTTGGTGTTTTGAAACAGGATGTGAGAGGGGGCGGGTTTGATTGCTTATAGGCTAGTCGTTAGCCAATGAGTGAACCCCAGATAATCCTCCATTCTGAAACACAGTATGACCAAGATTTACAAAATGGACTTAATGTTTTTATTCAATATGACCTGAAATGAATGATTGAGCCCATAATGTCAACAGGAAAGTGTTTTATAAAGGTCAAGTTAGAAAGCTGTTTTTTCACAGACTTCTATAGGACCGGAAGTCTTTTTGCAACAACAGCTGTCGCCATCTGGTAGCCATTAAAAAGAATGCAGATTTAAGGCAACGTCCATCGTTATTGTCTATGGCATACACCCAAAGCTCATGGTAACATGAGCCAACGTGCTAATGCAAAGGATTTTTACCATTGCCATTAAAGATAAGATGTCAGGAGTGCATGGGAACTCTTCATTGTGTTCACTCTTGCAGCTAACAATGCCTAAATGTTTTGCTCATGGCTGAGATAATTTATAGTTAGAGAAGCAGCATTAACAAGTACATAACAATGATGCAAGGCAGCTGCATATTGTTTGTTCGAGGGTGTGTCCAACTAGCCACTAGGTGGCCATTATGCAAATGTGCAGTGACATAGATAAGTCATGCAAGAAACCCTGGACTGCTAACAAGACATTTTGGACAGAAAATAACTTTTCTGGATGACCTTCGTAACTTTGCAGATGTTTCACAAGCACAATAATTGCATATGACAGAAGAAGAGGTGAAAACCCAAAAAGCATAATATGTGTACTTTAAAGAACTAAAGCTGCAGTTACTTTGAAATCTACTTGGCTTTTTTGTTGAGATTCAGAGTGTGTGGCAGACTGGGCACTAAAGCGTGGGGGCAATTAGTTTAGCTGAAAGCAGTGGGAAGAAGCTAGCTGCCATAGCCCCTTTGCAACCCACAAACAGAGCATGAGTGAGCAAGAGTCTACTCAATGTGTTTGATGTTAGGTGGCTGCTGGTGCTTTAGCAAAGCTCCTGATCCCAGTGGAACAGTGTTTGATCTGGGCCTGTGCTCTCTTGTGTTGGAGCAACCTGCTCAAGTTCAGAGATGTGAGCATACGGTATCAGAGAGCAAAAGAGTTAATCAGCTCTTTGATCTGCTTTATAAAATATATGGAAAGTATGGTGAACAGTCCATGTTAAGGAGGAATTTGAAAAGATTTCTTATATGAAAGGAAAAAAAATCAATACAACTAATATCCTGAGACTTTCTCTCCTCAGTGGTGCATCAGTACACTGATAACAAGTGCAGATATTTTTGTTTGTATTTCAAGTCTGCAGATGAAAGACCACATAGTGATGTTCAAAAAGATATTCTTGAAAATGGGACAAATGCATTTGAAATAGAGCTTATGAACCTGAAAGACCTTGAATCTTATCTGACTTGCACTTAACTTTTTTTTTCCTTATGCTCTAACCTTGAATCATAACTTTTTAAATTTGACTTTATAAAGAAAAAACAATGCCAATTGAATTACATGACTAAAATAAAAGCCTCTTAAAAGTTTTAATGTAATCCTATTTTCCAACAAACAAGTATCTTACCCTAGCTTACCCTAACATCTCAGCTAGAGAAAGGCCTCAGATTTATTAGGCAGGGCAGAAGTGGAAAGTTTGTGGGTGATCCACTAACAATGTGCTAACACATAAACACAACCGCAGCCAGTTTATTTTAATAGTGACCAATGCAGGACACAAATACCAGATATGAGGAGGGTAAGAGTAATCTACTAACGGATGTGCAGCTAAGCACTTATAACCTGAAACAACTGAATCTGGTCTTTAAAGTCAACAGCCAAGCTATGCCACATTTTGGGAAGTTGGACATAGGCACATCAATACTTTAAATAAACTAAATATTAATAACAGCGTGCTAACAAGCTCACAACACTGCATTTAAACAATGCTTATCAAATTGGTCATATTTAGCAACTATAATGTTTTCCATGTTCACCATCTTAGTTCATTCTGTTAGCTGCCCAGTTCAACACAAAGTGCAGTTGAGGCTGATTGGAATATTTTTTATGGCATTAGGATTTTTTTTATTATGATACCCTTACAACAGATCAATAGTCTTTGAGGCTTTTACTAAAGGTCTATCACCTTAGCATTAAGCTATGACCCCAAGTGTAGTGATTAACACATTTGCTTGGCAAGCATAAGGTCGCTGAAGATGCAAATCCCCTTTGGGGTTGTGTCAGGAAAGGCATCCGGCGTACTACTCTGCCAAATCAAACATGCGGCGCTATCCGCTATTGCGAACCCTTGTGATAAGGGAGCAGCTGAAAGTAGCTCAGATGCTGACATTACCATCTGAAACTAAAGCGATAACCAACTAACTTTGGTCAATAAGTTCTACTAGCATGCTTTTTATGCAGCAACAGAATTTTCTGCAAACACTGAGTGATTATCAGATTTATGTCCAGCTGTGCACACCATACCCCAGTCATCTTTGTTTTTATGGCTGTTATAATTGAAATTCCAAATCACGAACATACTGCAATTACCGCCTAGAGGCTGTTAACCAGTCCCTCTTTCTAAAATAAGCAGCAAGTCCAAAAGTTTTCTAAATTTTAAATTACTTGTCTACCACCCTCCAGAACATACACAATGTTTGCACATAAAGTGAAGTGTATTGGTGCAGTGGACCAGCAGAGAATGAAGTCTGATGGGGTTTCCTTATGTTTGTTACTGTATGCTGTGTACGTAGTTTCCCTGCCGGTGGCCCCTTTCTGATGCCAACCCACCATCATCTGCTCAATAGGAACAAGCTGGGTGTGTTGGGTGGAGCAGGAAGAGATAAAAACTGGGGGAAGAGGGAGGGTTTGGGGGCCTAGTGAAAACAAAAGATGCTTGAATAGGAAGAAGGGAAGAGGAAGAGAAATCTGCCCTTGAGCTTGTTTTGTGCTTTGATAAACTTATGCACTATCTTCTCTTTTTTACCCTTTAAACTAAGTTACAGCAAAAAAAAAAAAAAAATCTAATTAAGCAGTCTACCCTGCACTACTTCACATTCCTGTTAATGGCGAAGATGCTACGAGACTTGAATATAAAGAAAACATGAGGACAAACTTAAATTATATGGGTATCAACCAAACATCATTAAACCTTTGCCTCTGGTGTGTCTACAGTACTGGTGGCAACCAATGAAGGGAGTCCTTCTAATCATCAAAGTAAACTTTATGAATAAGTCATCCAGCATCTTACAAAAACACCTTGAAAGACTGCCAACACCCTGGGTGTGCATTATGCTACATAATCACTTTCAACAGTTAAATGTACAACCCAGTACAGAAAGCAAAAATAAATCTTTATCAGATCTCCAATTAGTCAATCACTGATTAACAATTTCGATTCTGTCACTGTCATAATATTAGTGAAAACACTTAAAATGGTAAAAGCATCATAAAGGCAAAAAGTGTTTTTTTATTGAACCTGTGATTTTTAAAGGAAATAACTATAAAGTGCAGGATTGATCTCAGGCTGTTGCAGGAAACGTACATGCAGGTCCCTACAGTTCAAAATAATTACAAATGGCATGTCTTGAACAAGCCTTAGGCCCAGTCCCAGCCCTGAGTCTTTAATGTTCAATATACTGTATAGTCATGTAAAAAAGAAAGGACACCTTCTTTCAATTCTAAGGTTCTGCGTATCAGGACATAATAAAAAAAAAAAAGAACTGATCCTTACCTGGTTCTAAAATTATTTAAATAGAGCCTCAGATGAACAACAACATGTGATATATTACACAGTGCCATTGTTAATTTAACAAAAACTAAACCAAAATGCAGAAGAAGTGTGTGAAAAACTAAGCACATCCTTACTGCTTCCATAGGAATTAAGAGGGTAAGTAGCAGCCAGGTGCTGCTAATCAAATGCAGGTGATTAACTGATCATCAGCAAGTGGGACCACCTTGCTATTTTGAAGGATTCAGGTGAGTGTTAACGCAATGCCAAGGAGGAAAGACATCAGCAACGATCTTAGAATCGAAAGAGGGTGTATTTTCTTTTTCAAAGAACTGCATCTGATATTAATTCCTATTCAATACTTATAGCTACCAAACAGTTGATGAAATATGTATTAGGCACCCTGAAATAACAGTTGTAGGAATCAAAATTTAACACAACTAGTGTTTCACAAGTTAGTCAAGCAAAATACTTCTGGCCCTGGTTCAAAATGAGTAAGCCAATTCACCCACGATGTTAAGTTATTATTATTTTGGTCACTCATAAATGATTGTAATTGTTACCCTCACATGCAGCAAAAAGCTTGGAGACGTGGAGGAATAAATTAGGCCAAGGTAAATTTTAGATTTTTGATTGTGATTTGCATTATTTTAGCAGATATCACACCATTAAATTATGCCTGGATCAGCCCTGACACTGACCTTTAGGATCAGTTGTTTAAGTGGTCAGTTGCAGCTGGCACTGAAAGTGAGTCAGTCTCCAAAGACCCATGTTAATATGCTCAACTTAACAGTCGAACAAAAGCATATTTACAGCCTAGTACAAAATAATAGTTTCAGTTACTATGAGTAATTTTTCCCATCATAATAACTCTATGGGGGTGTATTTATTTTTAAGTTGTACTTTAAACTTTGTTGAGGCCAAAAGTTAGGGGCATGACAGCTTTGACTGACAGACAGATGCTGACACAAGTACTGTACTTTATTATATGAACAGCCCATCAAAATAGTCTGTTTTGGTGAGTGAGTTTGTTACTTAGCACTGATGAGCAGGTTTCTGTGTCCACACAGTGGACTCCTGCAAACTATGGGTGCAGCTTAATAACCAAGCTTGCTAGCATATGCTGATAACTCAGCACTCCACCCTCTCATCCAAGTATGGTTACGACACGGTGGCAGGCAAAATGATAACACTGAGGCTTCACAAAGCAATAGGTGATTCCATGGTGTGTATGTCTGTCTTTTAAATATATAATCTATGCTCAGGATGTTTCTACTCACAACATAGTAGCCATCAGGGGCCTTGATGGGTGAAGAGACTACTCCAACTGCAGAGATCGGGTCTATGGGCAACTGGCTGCTGACTTCAGACATGTCGCAGATCTGTTACAAAAGCAGAAGAGCATCATCACAATTTTGGTATCAACAGTTTTTTCTTTCTGCAGTTACACAGACACACACACACACAAACATATATATATATATATATATATATATATATATGTGTGTGTGTGTGTGTGTGTGTGGATTTCACCTCTGGCAGTCATTGCACAGAGAATGCACATAGCATTTCTTAGCTAAAATGGCCACAATATTGACTTCTTGATGAGGCTTATTGGGATCTAGAAGAAAAAGTGGCCGCCTAATCCAGGATCAAATGACAAGTGAGACCAGTGACAAAACAGCATTTGGAGACTACCCAATGACTTCACCAAATCACAAATTAGGGGGAGTGATCACATATTTTCAAGGAAGTCCCAATCAATTGCTATCTATTCCTGTCTAAGGGAATTTTTTCCTAATGGGTATGCAAGCCTCTTACAGAGTAAGTGGCTTTACAAAAGGTTCCCTTACGCAATTTTATTAGATTAGGTTTAAAGCATTCTTGTACTAACTGACAAAGTTGCTGCATTCAATCTTGATATTTAGAAAATCTATTGCAATTAAGCTGATCAAATTAGGGGTTTTACTCCAGAAAACAGCTGTCTCTTTAACAAATGCTAGATAGCTGTACTTATTCAAATGAAACACGATAGCAAATTAGCTAATAGATTGAAGAATCTCTTTGTAACATTCATTTGTTTAAAATGAGCTTTGTTTTTCCGGCACAAAAACAAGGCCTGGAGAACTTGTCCATGCAGATAAAAGAAAAACATTCCAAGCATATTTCATTTCCAAAGAGAAAAAATCACTATGTAGTCCAACATAGTATACAGACTTGAACAGTACTGAATAGCAAGTTTTTTGGTTGTAAGTTATATCGAGTAAATGTAATTCAAGAGAGCCATACTAGCTGACTAAATAGAACAGAATGTAGACAAGGTGATAAAACTGTATTTTTGTAATTATCTGTTTTTGTAATCTTACAAATTATTGAAAACTTTAAACGCATTCCCCAGAACATTTTGCATATTGTTAACTTGGTCTATTTTCTTGCTGAAGTGGTCAGGTCACAGCTGGCAATCTTCAACAATTCTTATGTTAGGCAGCATATTTAGAAACATTATGCTCATAAAATTGAGATGCTAAAGCGGTTTATGCTGTATCTGACAGTCATATTTACAAACTTACAACAGTTCTTTGACTAAAAACTACTCTCTGGTTGGCTAGCCTACTTACTTGTTTTTCTAGGTGTTATAGGGATTAAGTTTTAGCTTTATCTTCTGTTCCTCACGAAAAGGGTTATTTACAAGTGTCCAGTTACAACTGCTTTACCGAGAGGTCCATGCTGGAAGCACTGCTCTAGTTAACGTCCAAAGTGCATCTTGTGTTATAAAACGCTAATGCCCGCCATCTAGCAGCCTTATAAATTACCTGGACGACTTGAGACCCACCACAAACCACAAACGGTGAGACAGAAGCTAAATCCAGAGTCGTTTATTTGTGGTTTATTTTTTACCTGCTTAAACGTCTCCCCCTGCTTAGCACTACCACCTTGTGAACTTTGGACTTTATACGCCAACATGTAGGAAGGAAATACTTCCTGGTGTCCAAGGGAAGAAATTGTTAACTACAATCCAATATTTGGGTGGTACCTTCCAAGCAGAATTTTTCTGTCATTTATTTATTTAAGAAAAAAAATAGAATGCTACATTTTATTTAACAAACTAATTTTACGTTTGTTTGTTTTTGTTTGTTTGTTTGTTTGTTTTTTATTTTACTTTTTTACATTTTTAATTGCTTAATTAATTTTAATTTATGGTAATATAAAAAAAATTGCATTATTTCTGCTTAGATATCAGTTGCTTAAAAACATAGGATGCTGCTGATTCATCAACAACTTAGAATAAGAACAGAGTGTGCATAGAAAATCATTGCCTGCAATGCGGGGGGTGTATTTTTTAGCAATAACTTATGTGATCCAATTTAGCTATTGTAACTAAATTAAGGTTGTGCTTCACTAAATGGCTATCATTACATGGATATATCTACAGGTCACGCCTCCTGACAGTTGGTTGTCTCTCTAATCGTCACATGTCGTTTCTGTAATCAGATAAAAGTAAGACCAAAACCAGTGTATTGGCTTAGCTGTACCATTAGGATGTGCATCTTTCTCTGAGTACAAAACTTGAAAGCCTCTTTGTAGACTGTCCAAAACACCAGCAGGCGACAGATGCTTTCCCATCATCAGGTTTATTATTTCTGCCCCCACCATACCAATCAAATAAATTATTTCATTCTGCAACTATTATCCTAATGTATTCAAATCTAAAGACTTGTTCCTCTGCTCTGTGACATGGTGCCATATGCTGGCCAAGTGTCACACACAGTGAGATGTATTTATTGGCTTACATGGCTGAACATGATCAGTTTTCCGTCTAAAATTTATAATGCTTGTACGATAAGAGGGGGTGACTTTCAGAAGAAAAGTGACGCCTCAAGTGACAAGAAAACTTTCAACGCCTCCATTCTTGTGGTTGATTTTAACCAAGGATACAAACGCATGCCTATGTTTAGGTTTTTGGTTATTAATGGTGGAAATTCTCAACAGGCGAGCATATCACTTCTTGCCTTTACAGTGCTTTTAACGTTTCTGATGTAGAATGTCTTACTATACAGTATATTTACATTTAATTAACATAAAACACCTAGAGAAAATAAAATGTTTGCTTGCTACATTTTGTTTTAACTCTTACTGTTGATGCAGTATGATGACAATGATAATAATTTGCAAAAGTTCTTTCATATGGAGTAGCAAGAAAAGCAGCAAGTACTTACATTTGGACCTGGAAGCATCACATATTTAAAGTAGAACAAAAATAATAATATCTGGTATTACAATTTTAAAGGTGTATTTTACTGCTTTAAGTCATAATTTAAGTTAATAATCATAGGAGAGAATAGGTTGTTTGTTTGTTTTTTTTATAGCCTGTGGCTTCACATCATATAGCAGAGCACTGATGTTTGTGGCTTATTGTATGTCAACAGGAGCTGCAAATAATTGCAGCAGAGAAATTTACATATTGGAAAAAGATTTTCTTACTTTGTAAGCCCCTGTAACACCCCATATCATCACCACCACCCACCTCACACGCACCAGCACATGCTATCACATCAAGGTGTTGACAGCCCACTGAAACATGCTCATTTTGGGTAGAAATTTGTGGTGGTGCTGAAGTTGATAAAATAAAATCTTGGGTGTTGGTAGGGAGAAAAAAGTAGACGTAGGAAAAAAAAAAAAAAAAACAGCACATGCTCCAGCTGTGAAGAGGTGCACCTGCTAAAGTAATGGTCTAATTATGGAATAGGTGATGAAACACTCATTGAGAGTCTGGAGATATCAGCAACACATGCTAACTGTGAAAACCATCAGCTTTTACAGTGTTTTAATGTGTGGCACATTGCATGCTGAGGGTTGTGGGGTAAGATGAATGATAGCTGTGGCAGATTTCTGTGGGGGAGCAGCCAGTGTAGGATGCATAGCATTACAGCTGGCATTTTGAAAAGGTTCATTAAAACTGTGATTTCTCTGTTCACACTTTGTTTCATGTATACTTTATGACACATCTCAGTTTAAAGTTGACCCCATAAATACTGGATCATCTTATCATGTACAAAATATCACACACACTCACATACACACATTCTAGAAACAATCTTGTAGTCATGAGTGGTAATCAGTGGATGAAAGAAGAGCCCCTGGACTAAAATTATACCTTGGTGAATAACTTTGCACCTGAATGATTAAAAAAAAACAGCAAAGGTTTTCTTTTCCACGTGTAAAGGTCATTCACTGTGTTCTGTAATTTGCTGACACTAGACTAGGGACCAGAGATGGAGATTTCTGTGTTGCCACCCCGAGAGTAATAATATCCTATCTCAACTTGGGAAATCTACTGTGCCCCAATGTCCCCGTCACCCGCATGAGCCCATTATGGGCTATGTAGAAATCTGCAGGTCTTATTTCATATATAACCCTCAACCCCCTCCTCCTCGCTTTTCTGTCTACACATAAAAAAAAAAGCCGTGTCTCCTGAATAGCTTATAATAACAAGCTTTAGGAAGCCTACCCTGAGTGTCCCCATAGAATACAACCTCACATGGCTCTATGATATCATGCTTTTCTCTAATTAAAGGTCAGTTTGGTCGAGTCTCATTGCTGCCCTGGCTGGAAAAATCTCCTGAAACATGATGGCTTCTCCAAATGTGATTTAATTTTCCATTTACGCCATCTGTTTTCTTGGCTAAAGCACTGAATTGCACAAGTTGAAAATGTATAAACTGTCAGATTCACTTACTAATTCTTCATGTTTGTAGTTTAAAACAAATCATACATAAAAAGAGGAGACTTCTTAAAATGCTTTTAGATAATGCAGCACTATTTCCAACAAAGTTTGCTATATTTAAATAAAAACAGAATGCATTCATTTGGAAATCATTTCAAATCTTTACTCAAATAATAAAAAGAAAGCATATTCAACATATGCAATATCAAAACTTATGAAATCAATGTCTGCCACATGTTTGAAAAAAAATTAGCATAGAAAAGTTTTTTAATGCTCAAAAACATCTGGTGGAACCTTTCACAACAAATGAGGTTAATTAACAACAGGTCAGTAAGATGACTGGGTATAAACAGAGCATCACGGAGAGGCTGAATCTTTCACAAGTAAAGATCGGGAAGGGTTCAGCACTCTTTCAACAACTGTTCCAACTATCCCAACAATTCCTCCAGGTAAAATTGAAAAGGATTTAATCTATTATCCTAATGTTAATGATATACTTAGGCAGTCTTCTTCATCCTCTTCTTTTGGCTGCTCCCTTTAGGGATCACCACAGTGGATCTGCTGCCTCCATCACACCCTATCCCTTGTATCCTTCTCTGTCACACACACCCTCTACATGTCCTCTCTCACTACATCCATAGACCTTCTGGTCTTCCTCTTTTCCTCCTGCCTGGCAGCTCCATCTTCAATGTCCTTTGTCCAAGACATCCACTGTACATGTCCAAATCATCTTAGCTTTGCCTCTCTAACTTTGTCTCCAAACCGCTCAACCTGAACTGTCTCTCTGATATACTCATTTCTAATCCTGTCCCTCCTGGTCACTCCCAACGAAAATCTCAGCATCTTCAACTCTGCCACCTCCAGCTCCACCTGACACAGTTCTGTAGTGAAAATAAGTGCACAAACTCAACAAATCAGTATCAGTGAGCACAGTTTGTCATTGCACCCATAAATGCAGGTTAAAACTCCACCATGAGCATATTTAAGTTGGAATTAGACAAAATAGAGCACTGTCCTGTCTGGCTGAGTAACATTTGTAGTTATTTTAGGAAATCATTCTCACACAGTTTAAAAGCCAGCATCCGTGACAGCATAGGTGTGTATTAGTGCATGCAACTGCAGGCACCATTAAAGCTGAACAATATGTACATATGTTATCGTTTAGATGATGCCTTCTTCAGGAAGGGCCTTGCGTATTTCAGCAAAGACAATGCCAAACTATGTTCTGTATTGTCTGAGTCCGGATGTTAAATTGGCCTGCCTGCAGCCCAGACCTGTCGCACACTGACAACATTTAGCACATTATGAAAGTAGAAAGGTAGAAATGAAGAAATAGCTTAACATATGTCGTACCAAACTTTTTCAAACCGTGTTGCTGGGATGGAATTAAAAATTAGCATACAGTGTACATTTCAGAAAGGAAGACAATTTCTCAGTTCAACATCTGATATGTTGTTCTACTTTTTAGTTTTCAATTACACATGCTGTAGGGTTTAAATGATTTGCAAATAATTGGATTCTGTTATTTACAGTTTACACAGTTTCTAACTTTTTTTTAGAAATGGGGTTGTACACAATCTTACAGAATCAACCAGTGGGTGTTTATTTGGCCTCTATGTTGCATTTTTGTACTTATACTTCTGCATGTATCTTATTTGACCATCCTACTGTAAGTAATTGCTTCTGTAGTATATTACATTTGCTTATCTCTATCAGCTTACACTTTATTGCTCAACTTATCATTAAATGCACCCATACACTCACATGCATCTGTGCATGCAGACCACTAATGCATGCACAGATACATACACACACACACACACACACACACACACACACACACACACACATACACTTTCCTCCGTCTGGTGGGGAGTCTGGACTGCTCCGACTGACTGCGCCTCACTGCCCTTGTGCAGTGGTGTGCCAGTTGTGCCTTCCCCCATCGCTGTGAATGCCACCATCTGGTGTGCCACGTGGACATCATAATCTCCCCTTAATTACATTAGCAGTGCAATCAGTTACTGCATTACAAGGCCGGGCGAAGAGCTTTTAAATCTTGGAGGAAATCATAAATAATTGCACTAAGTACCCAGCGCCAGATGTGCGTGCCAACTTGGCTGGCATGAGATAAATAGTAACCTCAACAACGGTGTTCGGTATCCAGTCTGCAAACATTTTTTGGGCAGTACGATCCCCTCGTCCTTTGCTCTCAACCCTGTCGTTGTCCTTTTCCTTCGGATTCTCTCACTTTGCGAAAGCACACAGTGAGGCTGGGCACCTTCGACAGCCAGCTACCTGTTGCTGTAGTATATCCCTGCAGCGTTTTGACTGATATAATGCAGGAAACCATCCAGTTTGTAACAAGATGTTTCAGTGCATCACCATCCAGTCCATTACTACACCCTTCAGTCATTTCTCAGTTGTATAATTAGATGTTCCTCAGGTATCTTGTGTAGAAATTGAAATTCTTTATGAATTTTGAATGGTTGGGTTAGGTATCTGGATGTGTATGCAGCTTAACAAGACATCATACATTATGAGTCACCATCATGTCTTTCACCTCAGAGGGGATGTTACATTGTGTTGCATGGTACTTTTCACTCATCTTCCTGTCATGCTCTCAGTTCCCAAGGCTGCTCATACTGACACATATCCCACTCAGTTTATTGCCAATATTAAGCACTCTTGTCCACAGGCTATATAGGACTATCAATAGAGTGGTCACTACATTACGAAATAACAGATACTGAAAACCCCTTTTACTGGCAAACTAATATATGCAATGTAAAGTTACGTTAAAAATTATTACTGTTGTTATTTATACATCTGTGTTTTTTTTCTGTATCTGTATCTACAATACAAAATTTAAACACTTGAAACACATACTGTATTTATTGTGCTGATCCAAATACAGTTTAAGAATGCAAATATGAAGGTTGAGGTTTTTTCTGGGTTGACTGGGCATGGCTTTACTGTTGCAATACTTGGTTTTGGGACTCCTGCCAAGAGTCCAGAAATTCCAGTATATTCAGAGCAGTCACGATAATACTCCCATCCTTTATAAACTTCTCTGGCTACTAGTCGCCTCCATGAGAGAGCTGAAAACTCTTCTAGGGACTTATCAATGCATCTAACCTTGCATTTTTTCATTCTTTTTGTTTAAAACCATGAAAAAAAATGTTGATCTTAGCAACATGACTGTTTTATGAAGCTGTAAGCCTGTGTAAATAACTGAATAATGACAGATTTTTACTGTATCCAGTTTCAGGCTCACTTGCTGTCTCACTATTACATGTTACTGGGACAACTGAATAGAACAGAGCTATTGTTAAAGTATTGCATTTTACCAACTATGAGAAGTCAAAATGAGTCTTTTTTTAAAGACTTTGACTATTGAAGATACCAGGTTTATAAGTCACCTAACAGCATGCATTCTTTTAGGTTCACAAAAGCCAAAGGTACTGCTTTCAATATTACACTTTACTGAGATTATGCAAATTTCACAATCCAATTACTATGATGGTCATATTATATGTTACTAAAAGGCCTCGCAACCTAAATGACCATACAGGTGTTGTGCACCAGCATACATATGCCACAGGTAAACTGTGAATAACAGCTGTTGAAAAAGATTAACCTTTTATACTGCAACAGCCCTGTGGTAAATGTTTGTTAGTTTTGGACAAAAAGAAAGTGGTTAGGTTGGGTGGTTTGGGTAATATTGTTATGGTGAAGGACCTTCATTGCCATGGTTACAATAATAAACACGGTTAAGCTTAAGAAATGGTCTTGGTTTCAATAGAAGCTATGTTGACTTGATTAAAAACAGGAAATAACTCATTTTATTAGGTACACCTTGCTACTACCAGGTTGGACCTTCTTTTACCTTCAGAACTGCAATTAATTCTTCGTGGCATAGATTCAACAAGGTGCTGGAAACATTCCTGAGATTCTTCAAATGTCTCAGTAAAAATCGAAACTCATCAAACCAGGCCACATTTTTCCAGTCTTCTATTGTCCAATTTTGGTAGTCTTCTACTGACCGAGTCCATCTGCTGCAAGGTTCAATGTGTTGTGTGTTCAGAGAAGCTCTTCTGCATACCTTGGTTGGAATGAGTTGTTACAACCAAGTTATCCTCAGTGGTTAAAATGAGGAATTTTTGACCAGAGAACTGCCACTGACTGGATATTTTCTCTTTCAGACCCTTCTCTGTAAACCATGTAAACATGCCTAAATGCATTACATTGCTGCCATGTGATTGGCTGATTAGATAACTGTGTTAAGAAGCACTTGAACAGGTGCACCTAATAAAGTGTATATTACTGAATATAGTAAAGATAATAACAACTGTCTTGGTGACCTTTGGTTTTCTTGCTGTTTTTTAAGTTATCTGGAGACATTTCACCCCACAAAGAGCTTCCCTCAAATTGGATCAAGAATTTCATCATGTGTCCTTCTTACCCACCATACAGTTAAGCTGATCCCACAACAGCATAAAAGAGGGACTATGCTGGCCACTTTATCATAGACTAAATACAAGCTGACAGCTTTAACATTAAATTTACCTTGTACATAGTTTGGATTTGTGCTTTGGGTCATTGTCCTGTTGTAGGAGGAGACTAGCTCCAATGAAGTGGTGTCCATACATAAAAAAACAAGTTGTTGGTGGGCCTGCTTTTTGTTGAAGTTTATAGCCAAAAAGTGGAACATAAACTTTGCCAACAACATTTTTCATATCACAACAACCAACATGTCATCTAAAATGAAAGGTGAACTTGTCTGCATTGGAGTTCTGACAGTTTTCAGGTTTGACATGCTTTGATTGTCAGTACATCAGAATTGGCATATTGAAATATTTACAAAGCAGTAGTTCTGCCATCTCTCTTTTATGGCTGCAAAACTTAGACCCTTTATCAAAGACACATAAAACAGCTAGAAGTTTTTCATCTACACTCCCTGAGATCACTGTGTAACATCAAATGGCAGAATAAGATTCCAAACATTGAAGTCCTTGCAAGATGTGGGCTCACCGGCACTGAGTGCATTAATATAAAAGCCCAGTTTTGCTGGGCTGGACATGTGAAATGGATGACACCCGGATACCAAAGATGTTGTTCTTGGGCAAACTCAGTTCCAGTACAAGGTATTCTAGATGCCCACTCCTGAGATGCAAAGACACACTGAAGAAAAATCTCAAATCATGAAAGATAGAAACCAACACCTAGCACACACGGGCTCACTGACCCAGTTGGCGACTGTTGTGTTGCAAAGGGACCCAGGTATTTGAAGAGAGGAGGACTGAGAACCTGCAGCAGAAATGTGCAAGGCAAAAGGCCAGTGCCTTAGAACCTGTGTCAAGTTATGACCATATATGTACAACCTGCAATAGAGCATGCAAGTCAAAGTTGGGCATCACACATGACACGGCACCAACCCTGTACAAACACAGCCACCACACACCACACTAACTGCTGATGGTCATCTCTCAAAGCGAGAGAAGAATCCATATATACACTATCTATAAAACTATTGTTTTATAGCTTCAGTGTCTCCAGCATTTGCCAGTTGCACTCAGACCAAGTTGGATGTGAAGCCTCCTCTCTCATCAAAATGAAAAAATGTATCATGATTACAATTATTGAATCATTTGCTCAGAGGTCCAGTGGCCATTATTCTTCTAGTTCATGTGTTGGGATCACCAGCTGACATTGTTCTACTTTTAGAAGTCATATGAATATATACAGGTTGATGCAGTCCAGCTTTGTGTCTGTTGTTATCGTTTCCTTATTACATAACCATGTAAAATCATATAATACGATGCAAACATTTGCTTTTCATTATGTGCAGATATGTCTATGTCCATTTAGGTTTAGACGGATATGCTGCACCCATGTACAGTGCACCACACATTATATGGCAGATTTTGTTAACGTAAAGATTTCACTCCTCAAATGGTTGAAGAGTAGGTATGATTTTATTTGACCAAGACTTTCCATGGTTGATTACAGCTCCAGTGATTGTGTTTAAAATGGCTAATGGGTGCAGTATAGTCTCTTGTACTTTAATTGAACGGAAGAGATTTCCTCTTTTTCTGCTTTGCTCATGACAACAAAGCCCTACATTACAGTTTGTGGGTTCCAGATACACCTCCTTCACAGTGTAAATAAGACATAAATTCACAAAAAGGACCCTCAACAATCTATCTCCTAGATGGCAATATTGATATTAACATGTGTGTCCATTTCAATTTGATCACAATCTGGCCTTCAAAGTGCAATTTGAATGAAGAGGTGTCTTTTTAATGACACTATGTGAGGATAAAAACAAAGCAGAGTGAAGAACAAGAATTACAGATATTGACTAAATATGTCTTATCATTTATCATAATTTCTCTATCCACTTTGTCACGGCTTCAGCATTTAAGGAAGATAGATGATACAAGATGTTGTCCTCTCTTTCATACTTTCCATGCTCTGGGAAGTGTGTCCAATATGGACTTACTTTACCTGTTTGCAATTCATTTGGCATGCGTTTGTCACTATGAGATTATTGTGTATTTCTTGCATGTTTTCCTATGTGCTGTGCTATAGGACATCTGGCATTTTGACCTTTAACCTTTATGAATAAAGGATATTTATGAGTGGACTTATATGGTATTTTCCTAACAGCATAAACTTAGAGGACATTATGTCAAATTACTACACAGGTGATTTTGTCCAGTAAGAGGTTGATATATGTTCTCCAGTTAGTTTCTGAAGGCACCACAATGTCAGACTGGTGTCATTAAGGAGCATGGCTTTGCAAGGTGTGCCATTTGCGATGCTGCATCCCAGTGGGCTTTGTGCTGAGGTGGTTGCCTCTGCAAGGGCGACCATTAATATCTTAGAGGGACTATTCCCATGGTGAGGTGACTGGTTGAAGAAGGTCCTGCTCCAATGCAGACACCTACAACATGAAAGTTCAAAAAAGTGCTGACTTCCTCATGAGCGCAGCTAGTAGCAGCCATCTGTTCCACTGCTAACTAATGCAAAACCTCCAGTGTCACCAAATCTCCAGAATGAATGTGATCTACCGTCCTTTGTTTTTGTTTTTTTTGTTTTTAACAAGATAGAGATTATGCAATCTAAAATTAAACAAATCACACATATAACAGATACAAGCTGGAAAAACCCCCCCACAAAGAGTTATTAGTTTAATAAGATGTTGTAAGCTTTAGCACTTTTGTTTTATTTCCTGTTCTCCATACAGTGATCTTCATATCTATTACACACGCAGGACTTTGTTGCTCAACTCTCTTATGTATTTGAATGTGTTGTTTGCCCTGGTGTGGTGATTTAGAGGGAACATTTTATCAAAGCTAGCCAAGCAAGCCTGGTCCACCAGGGAGCCAGGCATTTTATAAGGGTATAAATAATCAATGACACTGCATCTGTAATGGCCTGTAATGCTGTTTGTTAAACCCCCCCCACCCCTCCCCCATCCAGAATGGCACGTTTGTTTCTTAAACAATAGGAATAGATTGCCATGGCTAATTGACAAGGCAGGGGAATCTCTCTTTATATGCCTCAGTTTATTTCTGTGTTTATTGCCCGTGACCCCTTTTAGATCATGCGGTGAGATACTTTTTTCTTTTGTCATTTCCACAATCTTAAGTTTTTAATCACATCTGCATGCTCATTATCTGTGCCATATCCAATTTTGTTTTTCAGTAGAATTGTACATGGAATAGGCAAGATTTATATAAAATAAGAACTGTGCCTGAAAGGGATTCAGACTCTGTCATTCAATGTATTCTCTTGAGTAATTTTAGCTGTTGCTTGATGTGAACATCAATCTCAACTGACTGTGCAAAAGTCTTGAGCCACCACACATTTCTTTATATTTTGCTTCCAATGAGACAGACTTTCTTGTATTTTTTTTTTTTTTTTTTTTAATTGGTCTTGAG
>VUQS01054992.1:0-19618 GCA_015108495.1 Heterochromis multidens | reverse complement strand
TAAATTTTTTTTAAAAAATTTGAAACAAAAAAAAAAAAAATAAGAAAAAAAAAAAAAAAAAAAAAACCTGGTAAAATCCATCACAAACTGATGGTGAATGTAGCAGAGATGAATGCACTGACATGTTTAAATCTCTCAGCTGTCACTGAAAACTGAATTTTTGGAAAGAACATCCTCATCTTGAACTAAAAAAGTCCAAAAACTAACATGCACGTGTAATGTGACAGGGTAAAGAAGAAGAATGAAGACAGCATGGCAGCCTGGATGAGAAACTACTTCCATATTTTAGTCCTCTTGTTCAGTTTCTCAGGTGCATTTCTGCAGAGTCTTTTCTCTCCTTTTTCTTCTTTCACTGTTTTTCTCTAGTCCTCATCTTCATCCTCCTCCTCGTCATCGTCGTCTGTCTGGTCCCTGCTGTCGAGGTCATCTTCATCTTCCACCTGCAAGGAAAGTGTCACAGTCTAACTAAAGCAGACAGACGAAACAAAACTGAGTGGTCCGCACACAAAGAACATGTTTGTAGCTATTCCTCTATAATTATAAAATAGTCACTCACTACATCTGCACTGCTAAAGCTAACACTACAGCTAACAAGCTTTAGTGTTACTAAGTCCAAGACTAAATAACTAACAACTTGCTTTTTTGGTTTGTTTTGCAATAAAAACATACGTTGAATGACTGGAAAGACACAATTTCAACTTCTTAAGGCCTCAATTACACAGGCTTAGTCCGCTCGGCAACCACGGGTCACTAGAGAAAAATGTGTAGTCTCCCAACTGGTTGGCAAGTGGTTGCTTCACAGTCGCTAGGCAAAAATAGTCACAAAAAGATATACAGTGCTGACAAAGATGTTAACTCACCTGCAAACACTCACAATTACTCGCTGAGTGGTAGTTAAACTGTGAAAAATATGACGCTGAGAGGTAGCTGGTGAGTGTTTGCAGACTAGTCAGCATCTTCCACGCAAACTATGGGCAACAGCTGCAATCTGCTCGCAACCAAAACAATCACAAGGAGATTTTGGGTGCAGCACCCTCTTTGCAGCTATTATCACTTAGTGACAGCCAGCAACCACTGGCCAACCATTCGGGGAATATACATTTTTTCCTAGCAACGAAACCTCCGGTTAGTGAATGATATTTAATAAGACTATTAAATAGCTCTAGACCTGTGTGAGTGAGGCCTAAAATCCAGCTGTAGTGTGGTAGTTTTTATTTTCAATTATCACTAACAGCATCAACTTACTGTTCAGTTATCCCGACCAGACTGACTAATCTGAGTCAAATTCAGATCAGACTGCAAACCTGGCACCAGGGTCAAAAGGACATAGGGGCAGGTTGAAATTTTGTGCTTTGTATGACTTTATTTTCCCAGCATTTGTGATCTCCCATAACTGGCTGACTACATGAAATTTTCAGGGCTGAAAAACACATTTAAGCTCTTTTAAAATCAATTTTAAACCCACAATCACAAGGTTGACAATCTAAAGCCAAAAATCACAGTAAGATTTTTTTTTTTTCCCTATAATCAACTTTGAGCATCAATATCATGAGATATATGATAGTTTCAATTACAGTGAACCAATTTAATGTCTGTGACACGGGATAATAGAAACAAGCAGTGGTGCCCTGATGTTAATTCTGTTTTAAAATCATTCTCTGGAGAACACTGCTCAAAGTGCAGACTTTCAAAAGTCATATCACCAAGTTGTGGAGGAGGATCACAGGGGCTCTCAAGATCAATGGATCTTCTCTTTGCAGTTTGTTGCTTCATTTTCTGTTCAGCTTGTGACAATTTTCCTTTGGCATAAGAAGGCCTGGGATCTTTGCTGCATGTAATTGCTCATCTTTCTCTCCCCTCACACAAAAAAAGCTTAAAGAGTATTATTATTAGTATAGTATTAAAGAGAATTTAATTTGAGCCAACCTAATTTCTCCCTTCTTTTTTGTCTCTTCCCACATGTTTGGATGGCAGTCAAAGTTAAAACTATAATTTTTTTACTGATGATTTTAGAAAATGCTGATTGCTTTTCTACCGTCTCTCCCAGGTCTTTGAGTCTCTGTTTGAGGCTGTGGATCTTCTGGTCCTGGTCTGCCAGCAACATCAGCAGGTCATCCTGCTCCTTCTTGGACTCCTGGACGTCCGTTTGCAGCTTCGCCTTCTCCGTCTGCAGGATGGCCACCGTGCTCGTGGCTGAAGCCAGCTGCTGCTCCAGCTCCGCCCGGCTCGCAGACAGGCTCTTTACCTCTGCCTGAGCCACAGGGGGGAGGGAGGAAGGGAGAGAGATAATATATGAGATGTCCATGCTAAATGCAGTATAAAAACCTGGAGGTAAATGAGGGTGAAGTGATTTAGAGGTTCACACAGCGCTGTCACATATTCTCACACACTTTTAGTCTCTCCGTCTCAGACGTCTGCGCTGCCAGTCTGCTCTCCAGTTCGGTCATCTTTGCAGCATCGAATGAGCTGTCACTAGAGGGGAGTGTGTCAGAGGACTGAGAGAAGCCAGAGAAAGGTTCATTAATTTAAGCAACAATTTCAGCAAATTTATGTCAAACTGAACCATCTTTTCATGATTTTTACCCTGGCTTCAGCTCCTCTGAGCAGTTCTTGTCTCTCTGTCTTCAGCTGGCTGATTTCTGCCGACTGAGACTGAACTTGACTTCTTAAAACCTCCAGTTCCTGCAACAGAACACACATTCAGCACAAGCACAAAATACTACCACCCAATACTAATAATCATTATCTGATTAAAGCTTTCGGGTTAAGTCTGGTGACATATATAATTCTTATTGTGAGAGACTTGAAAATAATTAGGTGATTCTAGTAGAAAGTCTGTGCCACAGAGCTCCAATATTGTCCAAAAACCACTAAAACTCTTCAGTGAGCCACAACGCTACACTGCCTGACATGTTCTTGAAGTTTAAGTCAAACCCTCTTACATACATACATACATAAGTCCTGCCACCATAAACAATCTCAAGTATTTATGGCAACAGGAAGCTTTTCTTTTCAGTAAAGCTGAAAATAAAAGGAACATCTTTCTAACCCACATTTAAAGTTTTAACTCTTTGTTAAGCACAAGACTAATTTAAATACTTCTTTAATGACAAAACAAATATTTGCCTCATGCACTTAACCTTTTGAAACATTTTGATCAAACAGGGTAAAAGGGAAAACCAGGGATAGGTGTAAAGTGATGAATCCCACCTGGAGTACCTCTGTGTAGTCTGATCCTCCTGCTGGACCCTCTGCTGTCTGTGCAGCTCCTGACTTCTACAGTTACACACAATTAAAACATAATGCAGGCACCTTCACACCAGATACAGTGTGTAACTGTAAAATTAACTTAAACACAAAACATTTAGTGGTCTCCAGCGGCTCCCATGTTCAAATATGGTAGAAAGTTTAAAAGTAAAGGGGTCTACATTTCTTTAGATTTGGTTTGCATGTTTTTAGTTGCACCAATGTTGTTTGGCTGTTATCCAACTTCTAACTTACCCTACAGGTGTGGTTTAAACATTGTAAATGTAATTTAAAATTTTTCTGTAATAACCGTTTATCGTAAAGGAAGACTTGTCAGCTGTCTGTTAATCTAACCAATCAGTTAATCTCTGGGGGTTACATAGAGACCACATTGCTTTTTGGGAAAAAAAAAAAACATGCTCCCTTGGGTGTCAGTCAGCTGTCTGGAGGAGTGTTTTGCCTGCACAGCTTTTCTGCCTAAACTTGAAACCTACACCAACAAACACACCAAAAAAGCTTTGAAACATGTCTCTGAAATCAGGCCCAAGAATAATAATGCCAGCACAAACACAGTTGAAAAGAAAAAGAAAAAAAAAAAACTAACCAGGCTGCTGATCAGGGCATCTTTGTCACTAAGTTGTGTTTGAAGTAGCGAGTGTTGCTTGCGGAGCTCCTCCACCTCCTCTCTGAGCTGGGTTAGCTCTTCTGTCTGCAGCCCGTTCACCTGAGAGCCGTCTCCCTGGCTGTTAGACTGACCCTGGCTCTCCTTACCTGAAGTTAGAACCACAAACACTCAGTTAAAGTGTTATATTTACACTAACAACAGTAATATTAATGTTGATGCTATCCCCAAATCTACATGGTACAAAGCAATTAAATGTTTGAGCTGCTGTATGGCTCAATCACACTACAGTAAAAACAGGATGGCAACTTTTTGTGTGTGTGTGTGTGTGTGTGTGTGTGTCCATTGTTAATCCCGAGGTGATTGCACAGGTCACCCACAGGTTAAGGCAACTTGTCTCCAAACAATTGCGGTCCAACTCAGACTGTCTGCAATCATTCTCAGACAAATTGGCCAAGGTTTGCCATCTAATTTATAAAACGCAGACAGACTGCCAACACTTTGCAATCAATCTGATTCAGTTTGTGCCACTCGTCTGTGACATGTCGCTTTGCAATAGGGGGATCAACTCAACTGGTTGTATTCCTATATCAAAGCAGGGTTGCTGAGAGCCTCTGCCATTTTGCAGTGAAATCGCCGTCCTTCCGCAACTATGTAACTATTTGTGAAAAAACTTCTGAATTTCTGTTTCACATCTATGAGGTTCTGGTTGAACACTGAATGTAAGTAGTTAATGTGAATTTCTGTGTATGCAGAGAGCAAGAAATTGGCAATTATCACTGATTTATCACACTGCTATACTATCACAAACAGACGGCATGTAATTGCCAACTTGACACCAAGCAATCACAAACTGATTGCAGGCTGACTCTGTCTTATGACAGATTTCATCACCGTCTTCACGCACTGAAGTTGCTCTGAAGATGGCAACTGACAGTGAGGGGTTGCTCACCTGGTCCCTGCCTCCCAAGCAATACTTTTGGTCATGCAGCAGCCTCCAACCACTGTTTGTCCTAGTGTGACTGTAACATTAGGGTCTGAAGCACCTAATGTGAGCTACTTTAGACAGAGGGAGGTGCAGAATGAATGTAATCTAATGCAGTGTGCTGCAAGTAATCGTATTAAAGCAAAGAGTTTAGGCAATTTTTTTATTTAAAATGACTTGTTTTAAGTCTGTGTTAGTGGATTTATTGTGGCAGTTAGTGGCAGCCTGCACAGGAATGAATTGAACTAGTCTGTCAGACAATTCTGTCAAATGTTAAAATTGTGGGCTTGCCTAAGAAGATACTCCTGCATTCGCCTTCATTCTTGTTAGTTTAGCACAGATTTGAAACAGGAAAAATTGCCTACTATGCAATCTAAGAGAAGATACCTACCAGTATCTCTTAAGGCGACAAATTAACACTTTATATCACATTTGTTTAATGCAATGCACACACGGAAATGTAAAAACACTACATCGTTTTTCTCCTGTAATAACTTTTTGTTTTTAAAAACATTTTCTCCATGAGTACTTCTGTGCAGTGCTGTAAGCAATAAGGAGGACTGGAATATAGTCGATCAAGTTCTAGCAGAGACTTCGTTACAGGTATGATGACTGCATGCTTGGCAGCCTCACTGTAATGATAAGACTTCATGAAATCATTACACACTCCTGTTCCCCTAAAAACACTAAATATGACTTTGACATTTTGTTTACGAAATAAAGTGAATTACTCCTTTGAAACGTGGCCGTGTGTGACGGTCTCGTACAATCTCATGTAAAACAGTATCTGGGGATGCTGCTCTATTATCTGAGCAAGGAAGCAGTAAAACCTTAATGTGCCAGCCAAAATGAAGTTGATAGGATTAAAACCATGCATGTTTATCATACATGTTGAAAATGTATTTTAAATGTAAATCCCTATATTTTATGTATCTAAAGCCACAGCGCGCGCACACACAGAGGCAGCTGGTGAGGTGCACCCACCTAATTTCAGCTTGAGGATGTTGTACTGGTCTTTGTGCTGCTGGATCTGCGACTGCTGCTGGGTGATTGTAGCCTGCAGCTGTTCATTCTGGGAGGTCATGGATGCCACCTGCTCCTTTAGCTCCTGAATCTGAGCATCCTGAGGATCACATGGTCAAAACCAATCTGTCAGCAGGAGAGTATATCAAATTGAACAAACACAATATGTAATAAAATGAAAATGGCATAATTTACCTGTTCTCTGATCAGCTCTTTATATTGAGTTACAATGTTGTCATGCTGCTCTAATGTCTTCTTCACCTCCTCTTCCTTCTTCTCCTCCTCACTGGACTTGTGAACCGCTTTGGTTATCACACCTGTGTAAAGCAGGCAGAGTAAGATCACTCCTAAGGCCCAGTGAAACTCTGTAAGAGTTCTGATAAATTGTTCCTATTAGGATGAATATCACAGGAAGTCCCCGACTGACCTTCCAGTTCTTTGACCAGCTTGGTAAACTCATGATCAAACAGCATCTGCTCTGGAGACGGGAAGACGGGCTGAGGCTTCTGAGCTGCCCGTGAATACAGTTCATGTTTGGTGATGAAGCCGAGCTTCTCTACAAAGTTTTCCTTTCCGATGCGCTTCTCGATGAGCTGCTTTAGCTTCTCTCTGAAGAGGACAGAGAGCAGCCGAACACAAACAATTTCACAGCAGCTTTTTCACTGTATTAAATAGATTTTATTAGTATTTTTTATATATAGAACACATGGTGTTTGCAATATGTTAAATCAAAATGCACCATTTATTCAATGTGCCTCTCATTTGAAAGGAATATCTACACAAACTTTAAATACAAAAATAATGGATATACAGTAGCTGAAATGATGAAAATCTGACTTGGTAAATGCATGTAATCTGTATTTTTAAACTTATCACCATAATGATGCGTTTTCTTGTGTGCATACTGAATATTATTGTTATTCTCTGTCACCAAACATTTTTAAGTAAACCTAGTTTGAGCATGGAAGTGTTTAAGTGAATCAAAGATATTTACTTGGTATAGTTTTCCAGTGAGTTGTCGTTATAATAGATGCAGATGCCGAGAAGCAGTGCACACAGGCCCTGCACCAGCCTCTCATCCTCCCCAAGGTTCTCTGAGATCTGAGCAGTCAGCTACAAGAGACACAGAGTCAAGGACTCATCCAATGTCAGTCATTTAAAGACTCACAGGCCACTTTTTAACCTCAGATTGGAGAATATACTCCCACTGTTGCTGAGAATCAGTGTGGTTTGACTGTTTGAAGTAAAGCTGTTTGAATTTTCAGTAAGTCTGAATGAGAGGTTTTAACTTAAAATATAAGATCAATCCGAGGGAAGGAAAAAAATGCAAAATTAATGACTTATTTACAACACATTAAGAAACCTATGAGTGTAGTAAATAGATAGATGGATTGGAAGCTGATTTAAGGATACAAAAGGAACATTTTCCTGATTGTGCAGAAAGTGCGTAACAGCAATCGGACAGTTGCTGATCCACGTACACAGCAGCATGAGAAGGCCCACCCTGGTCTGCACTTTACTGCCCTGCAGAGCACAACAACAAGGCAGAAGAACAAAGTCAACAAGTCTTTCTGTAGAGTTACAGTGACCCTTAAAAACACAAAGACATGATGCTACATGACACAGAAAACAGAGTCAGACTGAATCATCATCACATTTAAATCAAGTCCAGACTGGGACTAGATCACTGGTTGGATCCAGATTACTTAACCAATAAATGTGTCTAGTAAGTAGCCATTTCATCAGAGCGTGAGCTGAGTGTAAATGTTCGCTCTAAAATGGGAAAGTACATAAAAAAGAAGCATCAGATTTGCTGGTACATAGCAACAATTAAGCTAATGTATCCCTATCAGGACAAATGGTGTAGTTAAAACAATGCATTTCCTTTTCCAGTCAATAAAAATATTGAAATGGTTAGAGTAATCCTTCAACACACATCATACATTAGTAGTTAATGAAGTTATCACACGAACAGAGTCAAAAGAAAAACATTCAGATATTTAGACTGAGGTTAGACTGACCAGAGCAAGCAATCCTGTGATAAATATAAAAAACAACCAAAAAAAAAAAAAACACGATCTCAACATTAGGATCAGTTTGCTTTGAAAATAATGATTGCAAAGTATTATGAAACTGCAATGGAAACTTTATCATATTTCCAGCTGTCAGCACATGCAAAGCAAACCCCACTAAATGTGCTTTTCAGGAATTTTTTTTAAAGTCATATAAATTATTTCCATGAAAACAGCTTAAAGATCTTCGAAAGAGCTCAATGTGGATTTTTTCTTCTTTAGAAAAGTGTACTTCAGATATGCACATTTATGGGAAACTTATGCCAGTGAGTGGGTACGTTATCTCAATTAGCTGTAGGAAGACAAAGGATGATTTTCATGGAGGTGGAACATGAGATGATGAAAAACAACAGAGTAGGTTGCAGTGCAGAAATGAGCAAAACCTGTAAAAATGTAAATTGTGGCTTTTGTGACTGATAATCAGCTGGTGCATTAACACTTAATGCTCCACATGCTTTAAGAAGAGGAGCTCTCTTTCTGAGTAAGCAGTGAAGGTGTGGATAAAAACTAATCAGCATTCCAAACTACAAAAAAAAACTTACAAAATCACCTTTTCAGCTTTTGTCTCCAAATGTGACGTAATGCCAAAAAAAATGAAGAGGAAAACAAAAGAAAAGACAATGACCACAGGCATCAACTGAGCACATACTGGCCTGGTCTCTACAAAGAAGTCATGTATGTGTACTTCTGTGTGTGGGGGGGAAAGCACTGATGACCATTAACACTTGAGACATTGAAATTGACTTATGTAAAGGAAATACTATAAAGACACATCCCCATCTTAAAAAAAAACATTATCTTTAAGGAATTTATTCCAGTTCTGTGTTTTCCAGGAAACCACTAATACAACACATTACATATCAAGTGACAGATATCCAGTTACAACAGCCTAATAGATTGCACTGCTGCCAGCCTGAGACTGCAAGTCAGAAGGGGTGTGGCTCATATGACTGTGTGTTGTTGGTCCAAAGATCTACTTACTGCATATGCCCGACATATCTCTCAGGAGAAAAAGACATCCTTTTCAGAAGTATGAACCACTTTCAGACAGCTTTTAGCTGCTTGAGCTCTTCACCCTGTTCTAGACACCCAGTGACAGAAACTTGTATCTGCAGTCTCTCATTATTTCCATTCCTAGAATCCACATAACCAATGTAGATTTTAGTAAACAAGAGATTTGCCTGGAGGCTAAGGCCCCAGTCATACATACCTAGAGACCAGTTGGCGATCATCTGGCAGCCATGATAGATTGATAAGTGGTTGCTGACAGTCGCTAGGTAAATTGGTCGTAAAGAAGTATAACAGTGTTGCACCGAAAACCTGCAGAAAGTATGCTCCTGCAGTCCCCAGTAGTTTGCAAAGACCCCAACTTGTCTGCAAGCAATTCGGTTGGTCAGTGACGGTCTTTAGGCCTGTGTGAGTGAAGCCTTAGCTACCTTTATATTACACTTGAGCACAATGCTGGATCTGTGGCTCCATCTTACCCACACCTTTGAACAAGATCCTGAGATAATTAAATAACCCCAAAATGGGAAAGCAACTTGTATCCAACCTGCAGGGGGGCCCCTAAAGTTTTTAAACGAAGCAGCATGGCCTCAGACAGCAGGTGCTAAGGCTCATCCCAGCTGCTTTAGTTGAGCAGTTTTCACATGTTCTTCAGCCCTGATATCATGTGATGATGCTTTATGAGAAAACACAAATGTCCAACTCAGTCAGATAACACTGTGCCTCCTGCACACCCTACCTAACCACACTGAGGATTTCCACTAGTGATAATGCATCTGAAACAGACCATCTCCTGTTTTGTACTGCATGTAAGAAAAGAGAAATCTCTTGACTCGATTTCCCTGAAATGATTTCACAATCCATTTTACAGGGGTGACCCTCTTGCTCTTTAATGGAAACTTCCAAAGACTAACCTTGAGCCTCAAACACTGGGAGCTCAAAGTAAGTGTAGCCTTTATCAAGTTGTTTCATGACAGATAAGTACCAGCAGTAATTTAGAGCCTTTCAGCAGCAGGAAGTTAGATTTTGATGTCTCTTTTGGTAGCAAGGGTAAGTTTTACGAGGCCTCATAGCTGCTTGTACTATTTGGGATCAAAATGATTTCCAGTTCAGAAAAATCTGAACCCAAAAGAAAACATAAAATCATCTACACAGTCCTATAAATCTTCTGTCACTTTTGCTGTGCATCATATGAAAATACAGGTAAATAACTGCACAGGACAAACAACAGTGAAGGTCACTCACTTGGACAGGAGAAGGCCCAAAAGTTGCTGCAGTACTCACTTCCTGAACAAACAGATAAGGGCTTCCAGCACAGCAAACATCAAAGTTCAAAGCAGGTTTTAGGATGACAGCACCAGAGATAAACAATTAATAGCCGCTGTATCCCTTTTCTCTGAACCTCTTTTGGGTGTCCACTTGTGTGCTTCCCCACAATCCCCTGGTGAAAACACTGAGACCAACTAGAGCTTACAGGTGTGTGAGAAGGAGTTCACTTGTGTGTCACCCTAATGAGGAAGTGCTGGGTCAAAGCTTTCAGTTAGGGACAAGGATGGGGTAGCAAAGAGTTATAAGGAAGCAAGATCCCCCAACAAGTGGGCCAACAAGACCCCTACTACAGCTGCCAAGCCAAAAATAACACGAACAGGTGCCACCCAAACACTCACACACAGATACACTTTACTCACCCGCCGGACGATCTTATCACCCTGCAAAACCACAATAATATGACACTGTTCTCTTCACTGTGATTGACAATAGTGGGTTTTAAGAAACCTATGCTAACCAGAGACACACAGCCTATTAGCACACTCCTCTGTAACATGATTACCTACCTGGGACAGGATGTTGGTGCACTGCTGCAGCAGAGAGACAGGGGGCTTGCCCAGGCTGGTGGCGAGTTGAACCCTCAGCAGCTGCTCCTTCTGGGTGAGGTTGTCCTGCAGGGCATGAGCCAAGGCCACAGCAGCACACCAGTTTGAAAGAGAGTCTGCTGAGAACAGGCCTCCACACAGCAGCTGGCCTGCAGAAATTGAATTGGCTGAAGGGGAGGAAAAAAGTGAGTTATTAAACACTCAAACTGTGTGAACCATCTGAAAACACATAAGAACTGTAATTCATTTATAGAACCTGAAACTGTTACTGACCATCAATGGTAGAGGGCAGCAGTGTAGCCACTATCTCCCCCTGGCCTTTCTGGTTTTTATAGAGGAAACACTGAAAACAATAAAGGACTGCACAGCGAAGTACAAATGGTTGTCTCTCGTTCACCATGGACATGAGCAGCACCACAATGGCTGGTCTGTGGGGACATGAAGAAGAGAGGTCACTCTAGGATTTGGATGGATACGGGAGATTTAACACCTGGGTCCACTGGTTGTGTTCTTACCTTGGTGGGTTTGATGGGGCATTGACAGAAGCAAAGTAGTCCTGGTTGACCTGAGAGCCTCTGATAACCTCTGAAACAGTGTTAATAGTCTGAAAGAAAGCACCCAAATCAAAGTCATGATCATTAACCTGCATAAGCCCACTTTTGAGTAACAAACAATTCTCTGTTTTCAGCTTTGTTACTGTAAGCATCCCCTATGTTAAGTGATAACACACCGACCCCGTTTCTGTGTCCAAGTGTCTCCTGCGATGCATGAAGCTCCCATCTTTTTAAGGTGCTGCAGTTTTTAGACATAAGGCCTCCAAAACTATTCAGCTGTCATTCTGGATCTCTAGATTTTCCATCTATTCGTGAGCACGTCTTTAATCTTTAAAAACCTTCACAGTGTACCCTAGAGCCTCTGGGCTCACAGTATCCCAGACACGAGGTATAAATCACTGTCTGGCCAACCTAGATTTCATTGTGGACATGCTTGTTGACATCCTCTCAGCTGTTCTCTTGGCTGACGTTTTGTCCATTTTTGGTTTTCTTGCTCCCATATCATGGCATTTGTCCATCCATGAGGCACCCACAGGTGCTCTACTTCACCGACTGACCCAAAACATGTAACACTTTTTCAGAAGAATTTAACCCTCATTCTAAACCTTTCCTATATAGCTGTGTTAATACACTGTATGGCAACACCATCTTTGAATTCAGGTGTTTTCAGTTCCACAGGTTCACACATGTATAAAACACACAAACATAAATGTTAAGAGCTCACTGTATTTGAGTGTGTTACTGTAATAAGATGCCACAGTTGCAACAATTCAGTTTGTGAAATTTATTCCCTCCTAAATCCAGTAAACCTCATAAATCCTCTTGAAAACCTTGAAAAAACAGCCACACTGATCATTTCACTGGACCTGAAAGATTTTGGACCATTTGAAGCTCTCAGTGATGCCTTAGTGCTTGTTTCCTTTTGGGAACTGAAGAATTATTTGGACACAGAAATGGCTAATCGTGTCAGGCTTAACAAGCAGGTTGTTGTGATTACCTCAGTGAGGATATCCGCAGGGACACCAGTGGCCATGAGGATGGTGCACAGCTGCTGCAATAGGCCACACTGGTACATGGACTTCTGACAGCTGGCTGTAGCTCCAGGAGAGTTCACTGGAGACACCATGACTCGCACCAGCTGGCATTACAACATTGTTTAAGATTGTTTTTTTTTGTTTGTTTTTTTTTAAATATCCCACTATTTTTCTTTTTAATTACTAATTAGATCAAGACAACAATTAGACGTTACCTGCAGCATGAGATGGAGGTTTGTGACCTTCTGTGCAGACCAACCAGAGTTATCGTCACCAACTTCGAACCAGGGCTTCATTCTCTGGATGTAAGAGCCTTCTTTAAAGAAGTTCTGGTTGGAGCTGTTGTTCTTTAGCAGGTTAAGCAGAAGAAGCAGACAATCCTCCACCACAATACCTGCACACAGGAAAGAGGATGGATATAAGGGTACATCGCAAGATAAAAAAATAATCTTAATATTATGTTTACAGAAAAATACAAGAGGTGGGATTGTATTGTTCAGTGACATTTCTGTATTGAAAATAAGAAACCTCCACATCTAAAAATCCCTTTACCTCCATCACTGCTGCCCTCTTCCGTGATGATATCTAGGAGACGCTCAAACGCATTCTCAAATGCCACAATTTTCTGAATGGCTGCGTTGCCCTTAGTCAGCTGTTGAAGTAACAGTAAGCCCTGTTGGTGGCAGAAAACAAAATGTCACACACTCATACAGACTCAGATTCAAAGGCTTTCAAATATGGTTTAATACAAAAATGGAAGTGTGCTTACATCGTTGCGAATGACTTCTCTGGAGTCTGCCAGCAGGTCCATCAACCTGGAAACACCTGAGAGCGTAAACAGAAACAAAAAAATATTTCCATTCAAACAGGCACAAATGTTGACAGAATACTAAACAAACAGGTCCAAAGTAAATTCCTGACATGACAAAAACAAGTTCAATATGATGCAAAGAGAGATGAAACTCACCCATGGGGCTGACCAGAATGATACCCTGGACCTGTGTGCCCTGGTTCTTCAGGAGAGCAGTCAGCAGCTTCACTCCGGGCCACCGTACATGGAAGTCAAACTCCTAAACGCAGAAATGCATCAGACAGGTGTCAGGACAAATTTAACAATACAGAGCTTCTGCTGCTGGACCAGAAACTGCTCAGTACCTCCAGCAGAGTGAGGAGTAGGGTTACGTGCTCAGGGTCCTGGATAAACGTGTCTGTAAACTGGGCACCCAGGTCGTCTGCCTGCTTCTGTGCATTCTCATCTGTGAAAAGAGATTGAAGGCTAAAATGAGTCACTTTCTCAGGAGTTATCCATCTAGTGAGTGGACCCAGCTGGTTTGTTCATAGAAATCAGCCTGAGCAACACAGCAGTGATGATCAGATCTATCGGTTACTATGAGAATGAGACACATGCTCAGGGTGACAAATGTGAAGAAACCAGGAAAACAAGAGAGGCTACACACAGATGAGGGGACAGCAGGGTTACTGCCAAAGGAAGTCTACTCTATGCCCACAGTGATAAACATTTAAACAGGGATAGGTGGCGCATTTTAAAGCGATGAGAAAGAATTGAAAATAAATGGCTGCATTTCCCCTCTAAGGATCCATTACCCTAGATTACAAAAAGATTACTTCTTCTCTACTTTCAGTGATATAACTTTATGCAAATGTTATTATTTATTCTTACAACCCCAAAGCAATACATTATTTACAATTAATTGTTTAATATGCATTAAATTTCAAGGTGGTGGACCTACTAGCACTTCTCCTTGACATTTTAGTTTCGTTCAGCTTACTGTGTTGGTTTCCCTGGGCCCGTCTTTACTCTCAACACAGTTTCCAGCAGCAGTTAGCAACGCTCACTACCTGACAGCAAACAGACACAGAGACTGGCTGCTGATGGCGATTAAAACCAAACCCAAGCAAAAGAAAGAGTAAATGACTACTGCCAAGTAGATAGAAATCTCTAATTTTGTCCTGTGTATGGAAATACGTGACTCTTTACTGTCAAAACAACTAATTAGTGTAGGTTTAGACAGAAACGATGTCCCTGTTAACCCAAAGATCTAAACACACACATACTAGAGTAAAATAAAAACACATTTTTTTATAATTTGGTATAATTGGTATTGGTATCATTTCACAACAACAGTGCAAAAATAATGAGGTATTAAAATGTGAGTGGTGAAAAAAGGAAGAATGACACATTATAAATGACAGACAGAAGATGAGGCATTATGCAGCATTAGTGAAGCATTCTTGTCAACACCGAAGCACCTTCCTGTTGCTTTTCTGGTGCGCTCTAATTTTAGTGAAGTTAGTTATTACTAATTAGCACTATAACTACTGCACAAAGGCATGGTTTCAGTACTGACCAGGCACAGACACATTCTTATGCTTCCCTGAGACAGGGAGAGGGGTTACTGCGTCTGCAAGGGCAGGGAAGAGAAATTTAAAGCCTCATCCAAAAGCTAGCATTCAAAGTCCAGCATCAGCTGACAGAGACTTGATAACCCATGCCATAACAACAGCCTTGTCACTTATCACCTTGTTTTAATCTTAAGGGGTAAAAATAATATTAATGTGCTCTTTTTCCATAACCAAATGAAAGAGACTGTGTGACTCGTAAGTGCCGTTGGTGTTAGAGGGGTTGGCATCATGCACAGTCAAAGAGTTTTACCTTCTGATTCATCTGTAGGTTAAAACATGGAAGAGAAGAGAGAAACGAGAGTCTTTACATAAAGCAGTCATCATCGGTGTATAGAAGAAGGGAATGCAAACTGACAGCTTTCCATGTTTAACGTGAACTGAATATATTTACACATGCAAAACAAACATGGATTTATAGTCGGTTCAAACTGTTTACAGCAGCCTCGCAATAAGGAGGAATTCATTGCAAAATAGTTAAACACATCTTTAGAGCAATGGTTTTATTTTCCAGTTATGAATTTAAGTTAAATTACATAGTTTCTAATGATGTAGGGTGTAATACCTTGTTCTTCCTCCTCATCATTGCAGATGACATTGTAGAGCGTATCCAAAGCATAGCCGAGGATTTCGGAGTCAGATCTGTTGCATTAGGGAGAAGAACAACATTAACATGTTTACTGAGCTCTAAACCATGAGCGTTACACATCAGTTTGTAAAAACCTCAGAGGAAAAAAGCTCTTCATGAGGCAAAATGACAATAAGACAATTGTAATCGTGATATGTACATTAACTGGTGGTGTTTGGAAGAGTGATTAAAAAAAAGTGGAGTGTAGGGCTGTAGTCTGAGGGTCAGTCTTTCATCTGATCCAGTTCTAATTGGTTGGACAATTACCAGTGTTACTAGAGTGCTACGTCAGCAGTCTTTCAGGACTGACTGATTATTCGACGAGACTACCAGTGAAAAAAAAACACCCTTGCAATTGAAGACTTACCTAATTGAGACTGTTAACTTGATTTATTTTTTTTACATTTACGGGACTTTCTCTCAGGGCTCAAAACTGACACCATGTCAAAGAAGTTAGCAATCTGTCTGCATTCTGTTAAAGCCGCTGGCCAAAAAGCCCAGTGTAAACCTTGCAGCACACTTCAACTACCAATCACCAAAAAACAGCAAACTGACTTGTCTCTGTTAACGCTGTCAGTGTGAACATATTAGAAATGGCACATTTTAATATGTTTGGTCTAACTATGGTTTTATTATGGCAACTACATCTGCCTGAAGCTTCACCAGCTCCAGTGTCTGACAGTAGAGCAGCTACACCCAGAAGCTTCCTCAGAGGGTCTTGTTATAATCATGTTATAATCTTTTCTTTAGTTCACAACTGGAGTTTGTTGATGACTTGAAGGAAAAAATAATATAGTGACATGTTCTGTTTTCTTGCAGCAGTCACTTTTTAAAGGTTTTTTTTCTGCATTTTAAGCCTGTCTTTCACAGTTTTAGTAAAGAGAGAAAGCAGGAGAAATAAATTAGGGGAATAACATGCAGCCAACAGTATAGCCAGCGGGTGATTCACTTGCCCCAATCCTACCCCTACACCCTCTCATTTGTGGAGCATCAGCCACATTAGATGTTGTTCCAACCCAAACAGCTTTAAGTGAAAGTAGATTATAAGTTCTTCCAACATAGAGTTTGCACCACCATACTTCACGAAGGTGTAGCACTTGATTACTTCACAACTGTCTCAATGCTTAAGTAGAAATTTTGAACAAGTTTGAACATGAACTTGTTGAAAAACATTTTTTAAGTGCTTCATAATTTATTATTTTTGTTATTATAAATGCCAATTAAAAAAAAAACACATACACAAAAAGACAAGTGCAGGAGCATGAATGAAATTAAAAGGGAATAGGTACATTTTGGAATAAGCGATTGATAAGATCTTAATACATGATGTAAATCATGATGCTGAATTTCTACTGTTCCCCGTCAGCAGTTAAAAGTGTGACTCCAAACAAAGTTATCCTCGTCACACTGTGGGAGGTGTAGGATTGTAGCTGTATTATAGTCCCCAACTATTCTGATTTTGTGTCGCCCCAAACTCATTCACTTAAACACACTTCACTGTGTTTTAGATTTTATTTTAAATTGACAAAAAGGCCATTTTTTTCCCTCATCAATCTGCACCTACTAAACCATACTGACAAAGTGAAAACATGTTTTTACAAATTTCTGCAATTTATATTTACAACTATGAGTATTAACATACCTGTCAGTCTGCAGTATGTTAATCAAGTGATCCATTGCCTGTGTTCCAACTTCCATTCGATATTTCTAGAAAACATAAAAACGCTCATAGGATGGGTGACATAATGCAACCAGAACCTAAAATAAAAGAATTTTAGTCAATATGCACAAAGAAAAGCATATTCTGGACTTTGTGTGGTATTTCTTATGAAATACAGGAAGTCTGTACATCTATCAGCTTGTGGCAGAGCAGCGCTGACACCCATGTGTATTAATGTGAAACCCTGTGCCTCCTAAACCCCTTATTCAAGCCTGATAAACTCATTACTCATGGTTGACGGTGCAGCTAATAGCAAAACTGTCCATGAACAGAAGTGCGAGGTGACTTGGTGGAGGTCAGTGATGAGTTCATTTTAATCAGCAGAATGTGACAAACAAGACCTTTATCCGAGGCTGTCGGTTTATCACAGTGAGATAAAGCAGAAAACCTGTGCAGACTTCCTGCTTTATTTACATGATGTTAGTACAGGAATGCAGTGATTAAATTCTACTGATTTCACCTCAAAGTTAAACTCAACTCACAACACATTCCAGGAGCCTCACAAAATTTCACAGGTCTTCTCTAAAACAGTTTAAACTAAACCTTCAAGAAATGAAATTTTTAAAAGGCTGCTGTTTAAGTTGGTACCCATTAAACCAGCACATGACTGCATTGCTGCTCCACCCCTTTTCAGTGACTTTCTACTCACACTTTACCTTAGAGAGAGACTTAAGAGCACGGACAGCATCTCTGCGATCTTCTAGGAGCGTAGAGGAGGCGACCCGATCGCACAGCTTCTGGATCTGTTAATGGAAAAATTATTATTTATTATTATTGTAATGCTTGCTGATAGTTTCTGTAATTTTATGTCTCTGAAAGTGAGAATTTTTAGAAAAGAAGTTTAAACAAAAAAGAGCTGCGATTCCTCAGAAGTCCACAGAGGTCCTGGGGTGGGGCGGTGAGGAGAAGAAGCAGAAAAAATGTACATTAACTACCAGATGATTGAATTTGCTTAAGAAAGAATACATATATTCTTTGGTCATCACTGTTATAACCAGTGTACATACAGACAGCTCACAACTTACAGGAAAAACTGTTTTTGGCCCCTTTCAAGTTTCTACTCCTTTTCTGTTAATCCAACGCCATTTAAATGTGTTGGCTTCATGTCTAAATGTGCACCTTAGTCACTTTTCTGTAAAAGTTTTACTCAGTAAGACCTAGTAAGGTTTACGTATCACTTCCAACACCGTGCAAGTGTGAATGCATGACGTGTTTCTCCTGCATCTCGAGTTGCTCAGCTCTTATTACTAAGACGCTGAGTCAACACACGTTTAATGCATGTTGCCATGAAATCAAAGTCTCTGCAACTCTACTGAGAGAGATGCAAAAACCATTCTTCCAAAAAAACTGGTGTTTGATGATGGTGTTGCAGAACACTGTCTAAAATGAGATCTGGCTGACTGCAAAGGCCAAAGCAAATTATTAACATCACCCTAATACTCAAACCATTCAGTGATCCTTCATGTCCTATGGATATGGGGGAAGGAGGGGCACTGTCATCCTGGAAGAGACCGTTCCCATAATAGGATGAAGGTGACAACTTTGTATTGATCCTCAAAGTGGATCCAGCAAAAAGTCCACCAGATCCCCCTGCTGTCGGGGTTCAAAGGTTTAGCAATTTCCTTTAAGTCATCACACAGGTCCGATTCCAGAAGCAAAAGCCAAACCGGGTTAGAATCACAGGCTTAAAAATAAATTTTCTCCAGGAAAACTGGTGAGAAATTTTACTGCAGAATGGGCCAAGAATTAGCCAGTAAGTCAACAGTAAATGAATGAATTTAACATCCCTGGTGACACAGAAAGCAGTGACAAGGTTCCAAGTGTTTTGTATATTCTGCAGGAGGGACAGCTGCCTCCATGAGCAGGAACGCTACAGACAAAGATCTGATTATATGTGGTGTCTGCTGCAATGTCAGCAATGTGTCAGGAAAGTCCTGCATGCAAACTATGCATGGCTGTCACGAGCTGATGTACATCCAAGTATTCACTTTCTCATTCCAGGATTATACAACGCGACTTCTTTGTTTTTGGACTAATTGATTAAAAGGCAGAATAATCAGTACTAAACATAACAGTTCGCTGCAGCCCTACGTACACGACGAGGTCCATTTTTTTTTTTTTTTTTTTAATGTTGTACAGCAGTGCATTTTACGAAATCACCTCAACATGTTCGGTATATTTCTAGCTGGACGTTAATCAAAACAAAACCCTGACGTGTAAACAGCTGATAGTTGACCATCTGTTTCTTATATGGATTTCTCCATTCATTGGGGCTGCACAGCAGGTGACACACACTCCCACTGCTGCCTGACAGATTAGCTACGTTAGCTCATTAGCCCTCTAACTAGCTCGCTGTCACTCGTTCGCGAAGGAAAAGGTGTCTTCACGCATTCTTCTAGGTGTTTTTTTTTTTTTTTTTTTTTAGTTGAAAACC
>VUQS01054991.1:0-18081 GCA_015108495.1 Heterochromis multidens | reverse complement strand
TTGACGTTGAGGAACATTGTTTTTGTAGTATTCCACAATCTTTTTACGCACTCTTTCACAGATTGGAGAGCCTCTGCCCATCTTTACTTCTGAGAGACTCTGCCTCTCTATGACATCCCTTTTATAGCTAATCATGTTACAGACCTGATATCATAACTTAATTAGTTGCTAGATGTTCTCCCAGCTGAATCTTTTTGGACTTTATTGCTTTTTCAGTCATTTGTTGCTCCTGTGCCAACTTTTTTGGGACCTGTAGCAGGCATCAAATTTGAAATGAGCTCCTTTAGTGGATGAAGGTGTACAAGCACTCAGTTTTAACATCACTCTTGGTGGCTAGCTTTGTGCTAGCATGCTGTCTGTGCAGATGCTTGCAAAAAGCCAAAGTTCTTTTAGCAGTATAATGTTCAGGGGTCTTTCTTTACTTCGACCACAAGTTTATTTTAGGAGAGTCACGAGTTTTACACACTGAGGACTGGAATTCTGCAAATGTGAAAAATAATATGTAAGGCATTATTGTTGCTTCAGAGAAAGCAGCAGCATAAAATCTAGTAAACTGCCTCAAGTGATCTTGTTTGAGACAGGATCAGTTGAGCATAAAGAGAATTGAGATTTCAGACCTTTGTAGCTGAAGCATGGACTGTATATATAAAACCCAGACGTAGCTTCCAAGTTTTAATGTAAAAGTGCCTTAAACCTACATTCTTCCTAATGACCAGCAGGGAGGGAATCCTGTGGTTCCCTAAAGAACTGCAATTATACAGAAGTTTATTGGAAAATTACCTTTTGTTTCCCTTGCTTTATGACCTCAGTGAATAATTTTCTAAAGAGTTTATTGTGCTAATCACTAGCTTCAGGTCTTATTCATTAGAACACGATGATCATTTTGTAGTCCCATTAATACTTAAAAGGGCAATACAGCAAGGTATGCTTTAGGCCAGTCCTACCTTGTGACTGACAAATGGCAAACTACAGTATGAGCATTTTTCTTGGTTTCTCAGTCAGATCATCCCTTGCTTTTCACATCTGGTTTCAAACCACCAAGATTTTCTTGACTATATTAACAAATGGGTGATGTCACAGTGACTGTCCATCTTTTATATACAGTCTATTAGCTGGGGGTTTCTTTTTATTTTCTTTAGATCTTGCTCTGACCTGATGATAGGTACAGAGAGACTTATTGTATTTCAGAATCCTCTCAAGTGTTGCTCACTTTGGCGTCATAGCTGTGAAGCTGTTACTGAGTAAATTTGGAGATGTTTTTTAGGTAAAAATCTAAAGAAAAATAACCTATTAGGTGTTAAACCAACATGGACAAAATTCATTAAAGTGCTCCAGACATGCTAAATTCTGCTAAGTCCAATTCAAAGACAACAGAACAAACTCTAAAGCTGATGAAGATTATGTAACATGATAAAAGCCTCACAGCAACCAAATGGACCTGTTATCAAGGCCGCTTTCTACACCGCTGTTTCCAAGGTCAGAAATTAGCTTTGAATCTAAAAACTGTGATGTATTTTCTGACCACCAACGTGGCTATATATAGATGAATGATCAGAGGTTCCAGCACAGTGTTCCTGCACTGTCTTCACCTGGTTTGGTAAGGATTGGGATTAGCACCCAGATAGAGCCACTGACCTGGCTGTTATGTCAGTGTACCACTAACCTACAATTAGTGGTACACTGACAGGGAACAGAAAGCAAGGACTCTGAATCTTGCCCCGTTTTTCTGACACCCACTTTCACACTGGCAGTCTTCCAGAGAGAGACGTATGTATACAAGCAGTGTGTCACCCTTTTACATATGGCACATCTATTTAAGGAAAGAGTAAGAACAGCAACACAATGTGCTCGCTCTCCACACGCCTCCAAGTGACCACCCACCACATCCGCACCAGCAAAGAGGTGCACCATACAGTGGACCTGCAGGCTACTGCCTTTGAAATAGGCTGCCTGAGATATGTCCTTTGCCATTTAATGCTTCACACACATGTACAATTAAGTTTGACAGTGGATATTTTTAAACCCCCTCACCTCCACATTATTCAGTGCTACATTTTCAAAATGAGCCCATGTGATGAAAGCCTTTGGCTTTGGACCTCTGGACTGGCTAGTGAAGATAGCACTCTGTCCTGTGGTGACAACTACATGTGTGTTTGTCTTCTTACTATTATTGCCGATGCAGCAGCCTCTTAATCTCTCTTTCATGGCTGCAGGGATTTGCTGGGGATTATAGTTTTCATACCAGCTGCTGGAATTTGTTTTAAACACTGAGTGACGTTCAAATTGAGATAGTTTATTTGAGGGATTCCTTATTTGGTGACGGAAGTGATAGTGTCAAAGGTGTTTTATTTATGACCTTTGGGTTTAATGGATATTTAAAAACAATTTATGATGCTTTGAATTTGGAAAGGCTTTATTTATTAAAATATTCAAAGATCTCCCTGGTGCAGTTTTGAATCAGAGGCCTAAATAAATTTGGTTTTAAAAATAACCCTAAACCTATCTATATGATGTCAAAGAGACGGGATATCCCTAATATGGTCAACCTCAGGCACAGAAGCCCCATCTACCTGCTGTTCAAACTTTTTTGTTTACAAGGGGCAGCCAAATTGAAGATATTAGAACTTTGCTTAGAGGGAAGGGGAAGGGACACAAAACTGCATGTTTCAGACAGAGGATGAAGTGGGGAGCTTCACCAAGAGATAAGATTCATTATTTTGAACACTGAATCATACCAAGTTAGTCTAAGAAAAAAAAACCCATAGTGTTAGAAATGAGCATATTGGGTCATCTTTAAAGTTACTGCAATAAACAACGTACACATGATTATTCTGTTCTTTTAACATTCACTGTGGGGCTAAAACATTGTCTTTGGTGTGAATCTCAGTGGAAAAACAATTAGAATTTCAACTTTTTAACAAGAAAGTGCTCAGCAAATTCAATTAGTCTGATCTGAGGGTGGTGATAGTACTACAGTGCATGAAAAGGAAGGGTTTATTTGCTACAGAGCAACTTTCAAGGAAATGCTCCATGAAGAACAAAACCAAAGGAAAAAAAATGCTAAAAATTTGAATGGAGAAAAATCGGAGCAGTCAAACACATTCATCCTATACATATAGATAATAATACATATTATATACATAATATGTAAAATTAATTAAAACAGCAAGTTTTAGGACAGAAACCTTTAGAAAATAACAGGGACCAGAGTGGTTGTGATGGGTAAATGTTTGTATGTTGCTAATGGGGTAAGATTAGAGCAGATCCCCTTATCAGAAAGAAAAGCTTTGTAACCACAGAAAATAGATACAATGTAATAATAATAATAGTAATAAATCTATCAGTGTTACAAATTAAATGCAGAGAAACTCTTTGACTGTATAAATGCTACTTGTGAGAGGTTGTCTGTTCATCAGACCTTCTTGAACCAGTTAAAATTCTTTACAACCATGCTTTGCCTATTTCACCATCAGTTAACTTAAAGGCTCTGATGGTGCTGGACATTTGCATTGCAAACAGGTTCTTTAGATTATCATTTTATAATATGGAAATAATGCTGCTGACGCAATGTTGTTTTTTTGAGAGATAATTCTGTAGGTTTACCTGACACAAACTAACTAACCCCCCCCCCCATACACACACAGAAACAAGGCCGGTGATGTTGCAACAGCGTTTCAGCTTTTCATTGTTATAATTCGCTGCCATGATACATTTTCTTCTTCATTATCCATATTAATCCCCTGTCATTTGCGTCACTCTTCTGAAAGACTAATCTGTTACATTACTACGCTGTTAAATTTAACTTTAAATGCTCAGTGTTTTAAATAACACAGTTAATATCCAGTTTGTTCTGACAGTATAATGATCTGTCATTATATAGTGCAGGGAAAAGTCAGCGTGACGCTGACGTCGCTCCAGCAGCCTCTGTGTAGGTTTTGATCTTTAGTATATTTCCACTGCAGCGGGCCCTTTAACGAACGCATCTTGGCATTGATGGTTGAAAAAAATGTGAATGAAATCCAGCCATTCATAAAAATAGGCCACTGCTGCGCCGTGATTGGCTAAGCCGAGCTTCATGCATAAGTCATGACTTCGGAGAAACCGTTGGCTCTTCACTTAACGGACAGGTTAGATCCACCAATCAGCGCGCGTCTCTGCGTGCCGCTCGAGTCTAGAGGAAAATCGACCGGGCCATTAAAGAAAAAAGCTCAGTCAAGTTTTGTGAGTCGAAGGAGACACATCAGTCTGTCAGTACGCAGGAGAGTACAGGATTTTCGACACGATTTTTCTTATTTGTGGATATTTTATCATATTGTTTCGATAAAGAGGACGTATATATAGACAAATAAGGTAGGCTGCAATATTTATTTCGGCAAAAACTTGCTTTTGCGAATCACTCGTATGGCTACATATTTTTTTAATGCTCTTTTTAGACTACGAACGAGCGCAACGCCATCTTAATTAAAGATATTTACTTTGGCAACCATTTTATATCGACTTATATCTGAGTGAACAAGAGTCTGTGTGTGGTATTTTAACCCAGCGTGTGTTGTATTTGACCCTTGGCTTATCTGCGTGGATATTAGCTTTGGCTTATCAGCACGCTCAGGCGACTGTTTGTGATTTTTATGAATGGACTGGCCGCTTTTTTTCCACACGGATCGAGTTTCACTCCATTGAGAAAAACAAGGGAGGGCTTGGTGGGTTGGTGGGTGGGGGAAGGGCGGGTAGGAGGCGGCGGCAGGGGGTGTCGGGTGATCTTAGCACCCCCAGCCCCCGGCCTCGGCTGAAGCGCAAAAGTTTTCTAAAAGATGTTTTATTCTGTATGGAAAGTTCTAACTTTTGGTCTGGATTGCGCAGTATCAAAGTTTGACTTTTAAATTAGTTTTGGTTCTGCTGTGGTCTAAAGCTGGTTAACTTTGTCTGGTTTTGGTATGTTTAGAGACTGTCGCACGTTGTATTCCACATTTCTGAGTTCCAACCTTATGTCAAACCCTATTGCTTTATGCCGTTGTTGTTAGTAATGGTAATGAACGTTATAGAACAGGTTATGTATTAAATGTAACACAGTGCGTTTACTATAAAGCCAAATAAGTAAATAAGTATGCACTCGGATTAAATAAATCTAAACCAGGATTGGAGTTGTAACTTTTGTTTCATGCATAAAACGGAATTCTCACTTAGTCTTAACAAGTGAGTGTGAATGTCATAGCAAAGTAGAGACAATAAAGTTGTTAACTTCAAGTTTAAGTTGAACAAATGCTCCACATGACGTGCTGTACAGTGAGCTCTAATGTTAAAAGTAGTATCTGTTCTGGGCGCCTGTAATTATTGCCCAGCAGCTATCCTTTTATTCGTCATCCATTAACGGGAGATAAGAGGAGTGAGTCATGTCTCTGTGCTGAGGGAGAACAGAGGGCAGCGCTCATGCCTTGTGTTATTGTTTAAAGGGAACTAGTGTCGCTAACTTGATGATATAGGACGCAGGGGAGCAGGGAGCTCTGGTTCTGCCAATTGGAACACCAGCATTGTCACCCAACAATAGCTCCAAGCCTCTATAAGACACTAATCAGCTCTGTGACTGGCCCATTTTCCTATCTCATTCGGGAGGCTTTGAGATTTAAAGCATGCCACAGTCTCTGAGTGGGACACATCTTTCCAAGTCTTTTACTCAAGATCTCCAAGCTGATTATAGTGGAAAGTAGTGCCCACAGATGGCCAATGAGTGTAGCTTATATAACCGTGTTACATCCATTCTTTAATGATTGTGTTTACATTGTGCTGTTTGTAGGTTAGATAAAGAGCAGAAAGAAGACTTGTTAGAGCATCAGAATATGGTGTAACTACATGTCTACATACATTCTGGTCTGATGAAGTCAGCTCAGAAATGACAACAAGATGTGCTGGATTGTAAGATTTTACTGTAACAGTCGGTGCTTCTGAGAAAAAGGCTAGCCGAGCAGGTTTGTGACACATGCTGTTTGTTTTCCAGTGACCCAGAAAGTCGTCTCAGCGCTGTCGCTTTAAAGCGAACAACTCCCCCTCCCCTTCATTTTGGAGCCCCCCACCCCACCCAATCACGCAGATAACATGGACGGATTCTATGACCAGCAAGTCCCATTTATGGTCCCACCCAGTGTAAGTGGACACACGCAGCCTCCACACACATCACGCTTTCAATCATTATCTCTACATCATGATTGGGACCCACACCCACACACACACACACACACATTTTTTATAGATATATAATATACACGTGTGTGTATTTTAATAGACTATTCTCTTGGTGTTCTGTCCCTGTTTTTTGCTGAAAATACAGAGCAGATTAGTAGCAAACTAACCAAGCAGCTAGATGATTTTTTTTCTTCACTATCGCTGTTTCACACATTTACTCTCTGTAATCTTTAGAGGAGGCTGTTACATAGTGTGAAATGCCAAAGTGATAACGGGTCTTTGAATTACACCAACATTCCATGTAATTACAGTGTGCTGTTTGTGCTGCACTTGTAACACTATAAACAATAGAGCATGTTTTTTAACCTCATTGCCTCCCTTGTGGATCTTTTCTAAAGATTTGCATGAGGTAAGTGTTAACACATTGGATTACTCTTGCTCTCCATTGTGATGGTCAGTTTTCCCAGAAATAATAATCTCACTGATCTCTCTTTAACACTGTGGGGACATCCAAAGTTTTGGGGTTTTTTTTAGTCCAGTAATTAATGCTTCATAACATACTATTAAAGCAGTTTTGCTAGGACATATGTTATGATAGTATATTCTGGGAATTGCATTAGTGATGTATAATGATTTTGGTGACTCAGTTATGTTTTGTTCCTTTTTGTTGTGCAATTACATTGTCTAAAAAAAAAAAAAATTCTCAGACAATAACCCTTTTCAGGTTTGTATTTTGCACAATTTATGAAGTTTCCTCTAGATTCAAGCTCGGAAAACCCATGAAACGTCAAGATCAAAGACTGGATATCTTTTAGATCTTCTGTAGATAAACATGGATATATCTTATTAGTTTATGAACCCCTTCTTATGCTAGCAACACCATCAAACAAACATATCTACTTTGCACAGATGTATTAATTAATCTGTGAAAAATTTGATGGCAGTATTGAAGCTCTCGGAGGGATAAACATCCTATGGCCCTACTCTAATGATGAACACTACATTGTTATACCTATGATTAGTAAGCGTGCAGTTGAGTAAAAGCAAATATTACCCTTGTTTATTTTACTCAACTCTTATGTAATAATAAGCACACCCTGAAGCATCCAATCAAAAGATATTTGTTTCCAAAAATCCTAAAATTAAATCTACAGCATAGGAATAATATAAATTTTAGTACTACAATTTACACTTATTGTATTGCCTGTTTAAGGAAACATACTACAAGAGCTATGGCTGTAAGACATTAAATAAAGTGAGTGAAACTTCAGAAGCACCATATCCAGCTTCAAGCCTGTAAGGGTACACTTTAAGATAATTTTCACACTTTAGCTGTGGGCAAAAAGCTGTTAACACTTTGAGTTTTCTAGAGATCGGATCACAAATCAAAAGATGCATTTTAAAGAAAGCTATAAATATATAGTAATAAAATAGAGCAAGAATAAGTATTTATAAGTATTTAAAGTGCACTTATTGTGTGTTATTATTATTATCTTATCTTTATGGCATAGTGTTGAAATTTTATTCTGTTGAAAAAAAAAAAGGAATTCATAAATACATTTTCAGTGTTGCATTAAGACAAAATGACATAACAGACATTTTAATTTTAGCACTCTTGTTAATAACCAAATGTGTTATTAATCAGGTTAAGAAAAACTAGTTCTTATTTTGATAATGTTTTAAATATAGACATTTTCCAAATATTTCAAATGACACTTACTCAGTATTATTTACATAAGTCACACATAGAAGTTTGAGCAGTCATGGTAAGAAGCATATAAAATACCTGTGATCCCAGGAGGACACTGGCAGCTGAATGAGTTGAGCTCATCTATGCAGGAGCCTCCATTTCGACAAGGCTGGCTGAGACATTCATTCACTTCAATCTCACAGTTATTTCCTAAGAAAATATAAAAGGAGCACAGCATGTTGACAAATTGCTTCTGTGAATAAAATGTCACTTTAACTCACAAAGAATAACTTCAAGATAGCTTTCACTTACCAATAAATCCAGGTGCACAGAAGCAATTGTAGCCATTCAGAGTGTCTTTACAAATACTCAGGACTCCACATGGCTCTTTTTCACAGTCATCAATGTTTATCTCACAAAACTTGCCTGTTAAACCTGTAGAAAAAGGGCAAGATGTTCTATGGTATTTCCCTTTTGCATGGCATTTCTTTAAAGTTACCTCTTTAGGATGTTGTATAACATAGCCTTTTTGTAAAATCTCTAAAGTTATATGGTTTATCATTTACAATTGGAGAAAATAACAAAATGTACACTTAGTGTATTATTAAGGAAAAACAACAATGTAAATATTTGCTTATATGGAAACATACAGAAGTCATTAAAAATACTTAAAAACTATAACTGAAGTAATGACAAAAGTAACTAGAGTCCATTGTGGAGTTTTGGACCACTAGTGGCACTCTGAAACAATGTTTTTGGGATTTTATTGTGCAAGGTTGCATACACACAAGCAACATAAGCTGACAGCATAAAACAGCATCGCATAGGACCCACAATGGTTTAGAAGAAGACTGCAAGGCAGCAAATGTTAATAACAGGGCAGGTTTGGAAAATAAATTTCAACAATGTCTTTGTGTTTCATGTCAAATGAAGAAATGTGGTTATTGTTGCACTGCATTATAGAAGAAATTATTAATGTAAACATAAGCCTTTTTACAAGTAAACCCCAAAGTGCACCTTTTAAGCAGAAAATCAACATGCATTAAAAATTAAAGATGTTCGTCATGCACGTTTGGTTTTAGGCTTTTTATAACTGGAGTTTTCTTTTGTTCTTTTTAACCGATGTACTGGTTTTACTTTCAAATAAAAACAGAACACTTTATACTGGCAATGAACACTCAGTGCCTTCCACACTGTTCACTTCAAGCTAAGAAAGAACTTCTTAGAGAAGGAAATTACTGACTTTGGCTGTTGTAGGTGCATGGCAGTTAATTTCTAATGAAATCATTTTTAGTATTTCTAAACAATTTACAAAGACAGTCCTACGTTTTTAGCATTTAACATTTTACTAAGTACACCAATTGCCAGTGTAATCTGGTAGTTATTGACAACAAAGTGTTTGTTATAATAAATCTTTGTGGCCACTGTTGTTAAGTACTGCAATTACCTGTGGTTACAGGTGATTGCAGTACTTACCAAAAAACGTCAATGGTACAAGTCACATTTTTTATCAAATAGAAATTAAGTAATGACTGCAATTTGTGATTGAAATGTTTAATGTGATGATAATGTACCCGTTTACTCGTATTTTAACAAAAGAATACATTGCTAAAGGAAGACTTGTGGAGTCTACATGGCAAAGAGAAATCCTAAACGTCATCACTGCTTTGAAGTCAGCTCACAACCTGATGAACTGAGCCTTGACTTACACATTTCATAAGACTGTTACGTGTTGTTGCTTAAGGCCAAAGAGATTAGACTCCCACAGAGAAGAAAGCTGAACAAGTGAAAGGCTCAAACTGGGAGTGTGTCTGCTATATACATGATTCATTCAAGGAAATGCCGCCATCTGAAACAAGCCCCTGCAGAGTGATGAACCCACCTGGTAAACAATCACACTTGAACCCTCCTGATAGATCGACACATGCTGAACCATGTTGACACAGGCCATCAACACAGTGGTTTATAGGTGTTTTGCAGTGCCGCCCAGTGTACCCATGTTGACACACACATCTATAAGTATTTTCCAGCTTTTCACAGAGGATCGTCCTCTCGGGGTCGCAAGGATTTGACACACATTGGCTTAGAGATGAGGGGCAATCTTTGCCAAGGTATCCTGTAAGAGGTGGGATCAAAGATGTGATTAATACTACGTGCTGTGTACAGTAAGCGTTTCCACATCTGTCAAAAATCATGAATTGTGATTTCATCTAAATATCTCGTTGCCAGTGTTTTTAGTCCTTGTTGATTTACATAATTCACCCAGTCAGCGTATAAATCACTAAAGCAAAGGAGGGACTTCAGAAATAGTATTCAACCGGCAATACAGAAAAAAAAAAATACAGTGGAGTGAGGCTTTTCACCAATTTGAAAATGTGTACATGTGCTTTTAATGATATTCACTTAGAGGTAAAAGATTTGTTGCCAATTCCACAGCAAACAACAACACTAATATGTTTTAATGCACATTAATGATTGAAGTTGCAAAAGGGATTGGACGTATAATTAAGCGATGTGACACACAGTGTGGCTATATTGATTAAATAGCCTAATACTATTTTTTATTAAACCCACTGTTCAACATTTCTAGATTAATGACTGGAGCAATGACTAAAGAACAAGTGCTATGTTTGATCCATATATCAAAACAAAGATTAAATAAATGTATGCCACTCTACTGTGTAAAAAGGCTTGTTTAATACCTGGTGGGCAAATACATTGCATTTCTTCAGCCAAGTTGTAGGAGCAGGTTCCTTCATTTTTGCAGAATTCTGATGTACATGGAGAGTCTGATATAGAACAATTTTTACCTGAAAGGTAAACATTGTTACCAAGATTGTTAATTTATCGAGATAATGACAAACTAAGGGAAAACAATAGCACTGGAAACATACAGACACGTCTCAACAAGGTGACATACAAATGAGTTTGACTGTAGAGAGGAAAAACCATTAACGTGAGATATGTGTGTTTTAGTAATGAAGTCAGTAGGGGAGATACTGCTGTATAATTGCCATATCTCTGTACTTCTAGTGTCTATCAAGTTTTTTCTCACCACCAAAAGCACACATAGTTTATTAAAAAAATATGTTTGAATTTTCTTTCTTAAACATATATGGTTTAGAATGAAAGTTCCATTTATATCTTAATAAATAAAACAAAATTAACATGTATTAGTTAAGGAAATTACCTAAAGTAACTTAAATGTTTGCACTTTGTCAAATTCAAATATACTGTAAATATCATGGTGCTTATTAATTTTTGGATTTCTGTAACCTATGTTCTATATGTAGATAAATTTATCCTATATCCAGTTTATACAGAAGAAATCAAGACTTTTAAAATAGCAACTAGACACACTCTTACATTAGTAAAGCTAGACATTTTATTGGTTATGATTGCTTAACATTCATTGATTTAGACTATATTCATCAAGGCCTACTATGAAAATGATAACACAGATAACTCACCAGCAAAGCCCGAAGGACAGATACACTCATAGTCTGCAACCAGGTCAATACATGTGGAGTTATTGGTGCAGTATCCATGGACACATTCATCATGGTTGATTTCACAGTTCAGCCCCTTAAGTCCTGGTATGGAAAGAAAAGCAAAAATCTCACATCAGATATGGTGTGTGAATGTCAGTAAACACCAGACTTGAAAAGATACTAATTACTATTAAATTACACCCCAAAGCAATTTGTTGCTTTCATCAAATTTTACATGACTTTTTCATTACAAGCCCATCGCAAGTTAACAAGGTAGAGAATACACTGTGCCACAGTCTATACTTGGAGGAAATAAGTTGTATTTTTTTAATACTGTGTGCTTGATTATTATTTTTTCATGGTGGTTAATTCTGAGTTATCTCAGTACATTTGATATTTTAAAAATAAAAGGTTAAAGTCATCATGTAAAAGTGAATGCTGCCAATTTCTGACATTTTAGTCCCTCATAAATATATTCCACCGTGTGGTCACGCTACAAAATGACTATCATTAGCACTGTCACACACTGCAGCTACAGGAGGCCCATGACTAATGCTTGGCTATCAGCACCATCGGTGCAGGTCAAATTCTCATCATTTCTCAAACTGACCATGGAACCAATTTCCACCTCTCTCCAAGTCATAAAATTTGACAATTATCCTGACTTCATTAAAAATGCATAACAGGCTTCACCCACAATCACGGATTAATCAGAGGTACGTCTCACAGGTAAGATGTCAACTGGACCAAGAAATTACAGGGAAAATAGGTGTGATTTATTTCTTTTACACTAATGACACACGTGACAATTTCTGATGATTTTATGTGATCTGAGAAATCTAAGCAAATACTTTCTAACCTTGAACTGCAAACCAGGAGATACAACAAAATATGTAATGAAAATTATCCCGGGTAAAGCTAGCAATCAGCTTTGTAAGATAAAAGCACCTATTGGTGAGAGTACAGTGCATAGATTTTAATTCAAAGCAGCAAGTTTACTGATTGAATTCTGCTCTTTGCTTCATCTCAATTTGGACAAAATTCTATTAACTCTTATATCAAATAAGATAGGGAACAATAATCTTATCTAGTTGTGCTGGAATTGAGCCCTTGTACATTCCATGAAGGCCTATGTGGATAACACTAGTTATCTAATTTTTTTTCAGGACAGATTCAATATATCTAAAAGAGTCTGTACTGAAGGCAATGTGCAAGAATTTCTCTGTTCACTTGAAAGCAATAACCTTACTGAATGTACTGTGCATTCTTCTGACATACTGAAAAGAGGAATCTGGGGGATGGTTCAATTCATTTTGTGCATTAATGAGCTCATAAGATGAGAATTTTGGAGAAACTGTTGTAAGGTAGATAAAAATATTTGTTGTAATTGCTGAAATGGTTCAAAATATAATGATCTGTTACAGAGTTTACAGAAAAATTCCTTTTTGATGCCTAATATTAAAACTGATGTAAAATTAGGGCTTGGCTACTTGAAAAAATGCAGAAGAAACAACAAAACAATTAAGAAACAAGACCAAATTTGTTTCCCTATAATTTGTTACCACAGTCAAGTCTGTTTACTTAAAGTATGATTTCTTACAGTAAGTACCAGTCTAAGTATACATTATATATATGTGTGTATATATATATATATGTGTGTGTATATATATATATATATATATATATATATATATTGTAGCAAAAAATAAAAAGCCTTTCTTTGTGATTTGACTTGCAGCTGCAGTGGAAATAAGTCATGGAAATATGTCTTTTCATCTCTGTTTGCCCATTTATCCTTAGGAATAAGGGAAAGACCTCCAAATAAAAAAGAAAAGAATGTAAACGTGTTTCTGAATAGCTTTTTCATTTAAACCACGGTTATAACTTCAGGGCTGCAACTGCTTGACTGCCCACTTAAAAACCAACAAAGTCTGAATTAGCTATATAATCATATTATCTTGACTATTGGGACATATAATTGCATTACAACTTACCCTCTGAGCACAAGCACTGATACATGCCAATGCCATCCACACAAATACCACCATTCTGACATGGGTTTGACTCGCACTCATTAAGATTTACTTCACAAAATGACCCTCCAAACCCTGCAGCATATGTAGAAAGAAAAAAAAAAAAGCGTTATTGGAATCCTTTTCGCCTGGTTTCATTTCTCAGTCAATTAGGATCAGCATGACTTTGTTTTCACAAACAAAAGCTGGTTTTCAAAGCTTGTATTGATTCAAAGAACTTGCTGGGCACATGCAGACTCAGCTCACTGGATCATTTAATCATGTTTAATAAGAGGCAGTCGTTGCCCTTCTGATTTATTACATTAAACAAGCCAAATCCAGTGATTTTTAAGATCAAAGTCAATCAATACACAAAGAGAACCACATAAAACAAATAACATGCATCAGTGCACACGTGTAAGCACACTCACACAGACCATTACAGAGAGGAAACATGCCAGTGTTTTAAGCCCATTATTTCTTGTGCTACACAAGTTGTGTGTGGGTTATTGTCACACTTATCTATCATAGAGTAGTTGTTTCAATGTACATAATGTTTCACACACAGTTAGCCAAGCATAAGGGTCTGAAAATGTCATTCACAGTTAGAAATTTAGTAAAGATTAATAGAAAAAGAATGTGTTTTACTGCAGAGAAAGAATTTTTCCTGCACAATAAAAGTCATGGGGTTATAACAAACAGAAACAGAAGAAAACAAAACCAACTGCTGCTTTTTACAAATTTGAGTCAAATAATTTCATATTAAGAAAGTCTTGCGCTGGAAACTGTTCCCTTAATATAATGCTAATGCAAAATGAAACATGTTCCCGTCAACTTTCATATTTTATTCATATACGAATTACACAAACTTTTACATTCAAAATTGACCAGGCTGAGTTCATTCTCAGAGTATGGATGGGTGTGCTTTAGTGTATGTACTAAATACTAGGTCAAAAAGTTGGCAGTGTGGGATAGTCAGTATAGTGAGTCGGGGTATGAGTAACATGTTTTATAACACCTTAGGCTGTAAAGCATTAGATAATATGGATGCCAAGACTGTCGACCTAAAATATCTAAACAAAACAGCATATCACAGCTTGCCCTTGAGAAGTGATCTAGGGAGAGCAGCTATCCGCAGGTTGCTTGCATTTACATAAGAAATCACTCACAATCCTTCACTGTGACATCTGCCGAGCATAAATGCAACAGGGGTAATGAAGTTACGGTTATTGATTAGGTTACATGAACTTTTATGTAACAACCATTCATTTGCAGAGCTGCTGTGGACTAGTGTTGGCTGAATTATGACCAGTATGGCTAGCAAATGTTTATTACTCCAAGTACCCTAACTACATCCAGGAAAAAGAAAAACCTGCATGATTTCCTATGTGTGTACTCAAACTGCACTATACTCACACACGCTACTGACTCGCAAGTCTCTGAAGCCGGGATAACCCTGACAAGCTTCAGAGTATCTTAGAGATCAAGCCCCTTCCACTTACTCTTGTCTTATCCCTGTCACTTCTTGCAGCAACATGCTGTGATAACACTGTCATCCACATGGAAGGGAATCCAAAAAATTTGAGTGACACACAAACAAAATTATGTTTTTTTGAAGGAATTGTGACATTAATCTGTGCAAATCAGCATATATTATCAGACTGTTTGGAACTTAAAAAACATAATGCATCAGTGTAGGGGCAAATTTTAAGTAAAGTGCAGTCTAAATTTAATTAAATAATAATGATTTGCAGATAACTAACATTTATGAAGCTGCATTTACTGTGCATCATCTGTTAGTGAATCAGAGGAGACAATTTCATTTTTATGTAATTTGTTTTTGTAATTGTGTGAACAAGTAAGCAGGCAAAACACACTAATTCTCACTGTTTCAATGTCCTTACTTTCAATCTGTTAAAAGTCTTGCTTACCTCTCTCACATGTGCAAGAGAAATTCTGTCCATCCTTGGTCTCAGTGCATGTTAATGTATGTTCACTGCACATTCCAAATGAGCAAAGGTCAATATCCACAGAGCAATCTTTCCCCTTGAATCCTGAAATTGAGTGAATAATGCAAAAATAAAAATCAGCAAAACCTTGGGAATCAAGGCACAAGGAATGAGTACATAAACACAAAGTGCAACACATCTTTATGGCTATATGTTTTATTAGATAAAGACAGCTTTAATTTAGCAGATTAATGGAGGTATTGATTTTCCTTGCAATCTACCTGCTATGCAGTATGCTAATTGAGTGAATCATTGACAGGGACCTACCACACCGGACTGATCTATATCACATTATCTACCCCTACACATGCACATCTGCATGTCACTGATAAATACCTGCGTCAGTGTCTACTGTTGCAAATAAAGCACAGGCAGATTGTGTGACTGATACGGATTACACATTTCCAAAAATAGATAAAGATGACTGGGAAGAATCTTAAAATACATCACCTTTTAATATGGGCCCAACACATAATCTGAAGTAATATTAAGTAATATGATAGTGCTAACAGCTAAATGTCCTAGCTCATGCACCAAGGAAGAATGTCATATCTCCATCACAATTATCTGTGTGAAGTTGCCGTCAGTTCTATTGGATTGTGTGATACATTTAGCTTTAAGTGTACTTGACTTTCTTTACACTGTAACCTGAATCCAGACCAGCTTACTTTCCACCAGCACATCTATCTAGATATTTGATGACCTTCCAACTACCCTTTTCCCATTAAATTATGTATTGCCTTGGCTAGTTAATGGACAGCTATTGCCTCCAACAGAGTGTTTCAGAAGTGTTTAATAACCAATTGTGCATGCAGTTCACTCTGAGGTTAATGTTGCATGAAGGAATGTCACATTTACAGTGTCACCATCTCCACGTGGGACTCCCTATCCTATCTGACACCTACTAGTGGCTCAGTCCTCAGATTAATTTAAAAAAAAAAAAAAAAAGGCGAAATTAATTTAAAAAAAAAAAAAAAAAGGCGAAATGTGCTTTTTCTTTTGATTTCAAAATTCACACCCTAGATATCAAGATAGATATAAAGGTTATCAAGGTATCCCAATGAAACATGAATTTACATAGGGTAGTTTATCACCTCCATCAAACCACTTTTGTCTTTGGCCTTGATTAATGATCTGCATGTTAGGTAACATGGCACACTACAAACTACACTCTCTGGCCACTTTATTAGTCCACTTTATTCAACTGCTACTTAGCACGACCATCTAATCAGCCAGTGAATCACATGGCAGCAACTCAGTGCATTTAGGCATGTAGACATGGTCAAGAAGACCTCCTGAAGCTCAAACCAAACATCAGAATGGGGAAGAAAGGTGATTTAAGTGAGTTTGAATGTGACAAGGTTGGTGCTAGCTGGGCAGAGTATTTCAGAAACTGCTGATCTACTTTTCCTGGACAACCATGTCAAAGATTTACAGAGAATGGTCCAAAAAAAAAAAAGTAAGCAGCAGTTGTCTTAGTGAAAATGCCTTGCTGATGCCAGGTCAGAGGAGAATGGCCAGACTGCTTCAATGGACTGTTCTTAGTTGACAGGAGTGGAAAAGTAACCCAAGCAACCACTCATTAGAACCAAGATATGCAGAAGAGCATCTCTGAACACACAATACGTTGAATGTTGAAGCAGATGGGCTACAGCAGCAGAAGACCACACTGTGTGCCACTCCTGTCAACTAAGAACAGTAAACTGAGGTTAAAATTCATTCAGAAAATTAGAAAAAAGTTGCCTGGTCTGATGAGCCTCAACTTCTGTTTCTGTTGCGACATTGAGATGGTGGGGTCAAAATTTGGTGTAACAAAATTTGTATCAACAGTTCAGGCTTGTGGTGGAGGTGTAATGACGTAGGCGGAATTTTCTTGGCCCAGTCTGACCATGTCCATCCCTTTACGACCACAGTGCACCCATCTTCTAATAGCTATTTTAAGCAGGATAGCACATCATGTCACAAAGCTCGGATCATCTCAAACTGGTGTCTTGAACATGACAACGAGTTCATTGTACTCAAATGTCCTCCACAGACACCAGATCTCAATCCAATAGCGCACCTTTGGGATCTGTTGCAATGGGAGATTCACATCATGGCTGTGCAGCCATGTTGGATGTGAGCCAACAAATCTCCAGCAACTGTGTGATGTTATCATGTCAATATGGACCAAAATCTATGAGGAATGTTTCCTTGTTGAATCTGTGCCACAAAGAACTAAGGCAGTTTTGAAGGCAAAAGACGGTCCAACCTGGTACTAACAACATGCACCTAACAAAGTGGCTGCTGAGTGCATACAGAATTCAAGTCAGGTAATCTGCCATAAAAGGGTTTACCTTTTAGTTCAGATTAAATTGTAGAAATACAATTAACTGCCTCTGTATGACTTACCATCACAAACAGTAACAACTTTTCTGATTTTGAGGAAAATCCGTTTAGGTCTTCTATATTTACACCATAGCTCATTTTACAACATCCTTTACTAATCCAAAATTTCACTTTCAATCTTTGTGAAATTTGGTTCATATATTGTTTGGCTGAAACAGCAAAAAAGTCAGTGCTATATTACAATATTATCTTGGTATTTCTTCTTAACTAAAATATAATATTTACAGAATGTGGGAAGTTGCTGTTTTAAACATTATGAATTTAAATGTACTATCTTCACAGAACTTGGGTATCCCCCAGGAAATATGGCTGCT
>VUQS01054990.1:0-71973 GCA_015108495.1 Heterochromis multidens | reverse complement strand
TCCAACATCATTGCACACCAGTGCAAAAAGCAAGGTCCATAAAGACATGGATGAGTGAGTTTGGTGTGGAAGAACTTGACTGGCCTGCACAGTCCTGACCTCAACCCGATAGAACACCTTTGAGCTGAATTAGAGTGGAGACTGTGAGCCAGGCCTTCGTCCAACATCAGTGTCTAACCTCACAAATGTGCTTCTGGAAGAATGGTCAAAAATTCCCATAAACACACTCCTAAACCCTGTGGAAAGCCTTCCCAGAAGAGTTGAACCTGTTATAGCTGCAAAGGGTGGGCCGACATCATATTAAACCCTATGGATTAAGAATGGGATGTCACTCAAGTTCATATGTGTGTGAAGGCAGATGAGTGAATACTTTTCGCAATAGAGTGTAAGTAACTAAGAGGACCAGTATCATTCTCTATATATTGGTGATTTCACGACATGATTATTCAAACTCCAAACATAATTTAATTAACTAATTAGCACAGATTGCAACCATACAAAGTGTATAAAACAAGGACATAGCCAAGGTGACATCACCCAGTGGTTTCTGGACTTCATACTTTGAAGCCTCAAAATTACTCTTTTGCCTGCCATCATTTTGGTTTTTGGAGCTAGAAGTTACTATCTTGGACACAAGGGCAGAATTAGCTAATGCCAGGGAGCAGGTGGTAGAAGACTAATAGAATACTAGAATGTCACTAAGCAAAACTAGAGCACAAACTACAGCTACACACCCTTAACTTTAAGCCTGACAAAACTTACAGTTGTTATGAATGGGGAAATTAACCATATGACAATTTTTGTATGGCTAAAATTAGGCATTTTAACATAGGAGTCTGTGGGGACTTGCTTTTGGAGCCAGCCTCATTGGATCTGTGGTTTCTGGCACTTCCACATTGACTTCATTTTTCAGCCCTAGAGGTTGCCGATTGGTTACAACATGCAAATGTGAGAGCTCAAGGGGTTGTTACGAGGCAAATATAGCCGACCATTTACTTCCACTGGTTGTGTAACTCTAAACACGCCACAGAGCTACCTCTGTACTGAACACATGCATAATAAGACAGCTGATTTTACATGCCCCCAAACGAAATCCTTCACTGGTCTAGTTAGTTCAAAGTAAAATGTACTTGCAGCTGTTGGCGGTGTTGGTTTGGCAGGAACCAGGAAGGGAAAGTTTTTAATGAGCAGGTGCATCAGAGATCTGGGAGGTTTACTGGATGTCCTGTGAACTGGTTGTGTCAATGTGCAGAGGAACAGAAATATGTATTACTATTCTTTCATGCACATATGAACTACATAGTCAGACTGTGGTATCTCAGTGGCGTGCACAAAACTGCGAATAATTCCTACCATTGATTGATTGCAGTATATCCTTTGGTGATTGGTCAGTCATCCCTGGAAATCCAGTTTTGATTGATAATAACTGGAAATTATGATTGGTCAGTGAGCAGGATGGAGCCAATACAGACTGGAAAATGAGTCACATGAATTCAGGGAGCACTTTATATCCAGCTGTGATTGGTACTGTAAATCAAAACTGCAAAAAATAGCATGTTTGTCCACACACACACACACACACACACACACACACACACACACACACACACACACACAAACACACTCTATACTGTCTGCTGCATGTTCACATGTAGACACTTGACCATTTTCACTGAAGCCATGTGGGAAAATTCACTAAACAAAGCTTTTGTTCACTAGAGAGTGTGTAGCTCAGATGTATTTGTAGATCAAGTGACTAATTTCCTGTCGCTAAGTCACTCTACAAGTCACAACACAACACCTCCTGTCCTCCTTTGCTTGTCTCTTTTTTACCAAGTGAAAAAAAAAGAAGCCTTGAGCAGAGGATAAAATTTTACGGTTACCCTTCTTACATTTTAGAGCACTGTCACTTCACACAAAACACCTCAGTTGAACTGGTTAGAGTTTCTGTAGGGCTGTTTTTCTTTGAGTGACAGGTGTCTTATCCTATCACACTTGCCTGTGCGATGACAGCTGCACCTGCTTACCCCACTTCTGTTCTCTCGTGGTACCGCATTGTTGCTCTAAGCAGTTGACAAGATAGCAGTACACCCTTACTTCAGGCTTGAGTGTGTCCATCACTGTCTGCTCTTATCCATTTCTGCTGTGTCTCTGAAAATGCAAAACCACCCTATGATGCATGCTGGGGTAAACACCAGCATCACCAAAAGTCTTTAGCAGGCAGAACAACTGAAAAAGAAACTTCAGATTTTGAAAGTTACTGCTGATAAAAACTGAACAAAGAGACATTTCAAGATTGAATACTTTTTGGAACTGCTTCACTAACACCCACATTTTTTTTTTCCAGCTGTGAAAAGATATTCAATTTCTCTTGTGCATTACATTGTGGGAGCATTTTGTGCTTCAATAACACAATCAAAAACGACTCAAAATAACTCTTCTAACATGCACACATTACAAACTAAAAGCCTGCTTAAAATCAGCATGTAGTACAAATTGGATACAAGGTGCAAGAGTTTTCAGTATGAGAGAAAGTCGGATCATGTGGACTAAAACAATGACTTTTAAAACTTCTGCTCTACCTATTGTACTTGGAAAGTCAATCATCCATCAAACTTCATGACATTACTTGTATAAAAGCTAAAAACAACATGAAGTAAAAAAAAAAAACAGCTGCCCACATTGCTATGGGCAGCTGTGGCTCAGGAGGCAGAGCCAGTCGGAAGGTCGGTGGTTCGATCTCCAGCTCCTCCAGTCCACATGTCAAAGTGTCCTGGGGCAAAATAGTGATCCCACAAACTGTTCCCAATCCATCCATCAGAGTGTGAAAGTGTGCATGATAGGTTTTTTTTTTTTTATTATTATTATTATTATTATTATTATTTTGATAATAACTGTAACAGCTGGTTACATTATGTTTTCTGTAACTATAAAAAAAAAACAATAATTTTTGAGTCACTACCAGAGTAGGTTTAAAATTAGATTTTTGTTAGAAAGCAATAAGTTTATAGTTTACCTTTAGTATCAACATTCTTCAAACTTGTCAATAATAATCTCTTAAGAAAATGTTCTGGTCAGGAATACATTTAATATTTATTATATATGTGCTGCTACAAATTGTCTTTATATAAATGTATTTCTAAGAGCCAAGTTGACTGAAAAAAGAAAAAAAACGGCTGATCATGACTGCAACTTCCAAAAAATGACTTTTTAACAGTTGTCTGATGACTTGCCTGTTACACAATTATCTCCATAACAACATTATCACCTTTAAAGCCTGACTGGACAGATAAAAGCTGAGAAATTGTTCTGACATTTAAAAAAAAAAAAGAGAAGCAGAGGCAGAGGTGTCCACTGAGAGTTTGACAGGCGGCCACATGCCCAACTGGGCAATTTTTAACCTCAGCGAACCAACACTCACAAGGCTTTGTGAAAATTCAACTTGGAGTTGTTTTGGAAATGGTTTTGAAATCTATGAAGTTTTTTCTTTCACAGCTTTATACTATATATCACACATACCATATATCAAGATAAATTGTTAAAAATCTGTCTGCTTCTCTCAACCTATATCTGATATTCTATACGCAGCCAAAGTGTTTCTGTTTTCTTATCAGGTCACTAAAGTATGATTACACCCAGTCCAGCAAGTGCTGGGTGCACAGGGCCAACTGGCGCAGTCTCATAAATAAAAAACCAAAACAGCCATAACATCATATTACAGAAACCCATTTCAGACAGACATCTCCCCTTTGAATTAGAAGACTGATGTCTTTCTCTCCCTGACCCTTCTCCCCTCACACTCTGTCTCAGTCTCTCTCTCTTTGTGTTTCAGTGTGTAAATCCTTGTGTGACTTTGCCCTTTTAGGTCTTTTTCTTTTTTCCTTCTTTCTCAGAAGTGCTGTGCAGGGGATAAAAGCCAGAAAAGGGTGGTGGAGAGGAAGAGGAGATGATAAAATAGATCAGGAGAGGGGATGAAAAGGCAATGTTTAATCAGGTTAAAACAGCTCCTGCACACCCCTTTTCCCCTCTGGACACATTCATGCACTCACACCAATATTTCCATGGATCGAGATGTTACATAACATGATGGTGTGGCATGAAATAATTGAATTTGTATTATAAACCACCAATCATTCAATCCATCCCTCCTCACAACTGACTGTTGTGAGCAATTAGATCAGTAACATCCTCTGCCCTTTGATTTTTGATTCACTTTTTTTTTTTTTTGAACAAACACATCCACATTTTTAATCTGTGCATCCAGCCATCAGTCTAAATTAATTTCAAAGTATCTATACACATCTAGCTAATTTTATACAGACTTGACATTGCTAAACATTTGTCAAAGCATTCAAATGCTTGGCTTGATTTCCTACCTCCATCTTTCAGAAGCTGGAAGTTGGAAAGCTTTTTTTTCTCAACTGGCCCACCTGTCCCAAGTTAGGTTAACTGGTTTGGGACAGTCCACTCCTACACAATCCAGACCTGTCAAGAAGTAGCCTTGATCTGCCCCATTATAGGCCAAGCCACCTTCCTCAGAGCAAGTGAGCCACTGCCAGACAGGTCTGCTGGGATTGGGATTTTTAGAAGAAACCCATCCAGATTAGGGCATTAAAATGTGAAGTTTGGTCATCTAACATATCTGTCCATCATCTATCCATCCATCTAACGTGATGACATTGAACAACTGAGCCAATAGGTCCATTTTCTAATGACAGAGCTAACGATCTGAGTAGGAGGATGTAGTGAGTGTACTAAAGTCAGAGGGAGCCAGCGTTAGTCAATATTGGCACCAAAGACATTAGCAAAGACATTTACCCTTCACTTCTCCTTCCTCTCCCTTCCCTTGCACTTTCTCTCTTTTCTTTTTCTTTGAGCCGTTCCAAGCCACCTCCCCCAGTTTCTCTTTCTAATTTTATCCTTTCCCCAACTTCCCCTCGACACTTATTTCACTCCTTCCTTTTTATTTCAGCCATGCTTCATCACCTCTGTCCCTCTTTTCTTCAGGTGATAGCTAGCTACATAGCTAGATAGATAGATAGATAGAATTATTTCTCATACATAAACAGTTATAGAGACAACCTTGACCACCTGTGGTGTGTACTAAATGTCTATGGGCCCTGATCGGGGGGTTAGTGAGCTGGAACGGCTTTGATATTTGCTAACCTGCCGGGGCGTGAAATCCTTCTGTATATCCGCACGCCTCATATCCATTTAAATAGATTTAAATAAACGACCTTACACTGTGTCTGGATTGGATGAGAGCACAGACAGATAGATGGACGGAGGGATAAATAGAAAAATAGGTAGATGAGATAGAAGGTAAAATGCCGTTAAAGGCAGTTTTTCCTCCTATTACCATAAAGCATGGGAATGTGATGATTGATTGCTTGGTGGCGGGAATGGCAAGACATTGTGCAGCGTGGATAGATGGATAGACGATGTGTGCAGTGAGGAGGAACGGAAGAAGATTCTATTTCAGATCTGCCTTCACCTGACACACACACACGCCATTGATCTCATATGTAGATTCTGTTTAGCCTTTATCTTCTGCAGCGGTGTGAGAGGTGTGGCATGAGCACACATATACACACACACAAATATGCACTTCACACACCAGACTCTTTCACTTAGTACTTACGCAATATAAGTGTTCAGTGAAACATAAATTCTCATAATTGTTTGAATAACCTTTATGTCATTGCTGTTATGTCTTTACTGTTCAAGGTCATCAACTATTGCATTATTATCTCTTATGATAATTTTTTTTTGCATGTTTTAAATGCACTTTGCTTTATAGCCATTAGCGGTTTATGTTCTTAACGTTTATCATTTTGAATGCTTTCAGCTGATTGAACAGCCATTATCAGTTGCTTTCAGTCCCATACATGTCACCCTCTTCCTACCAGGAAGTCTTTATTACCTAATTGAATCTTAGTTGTTTTGCCCTATTAAATGGAAGTTACAATTGGCTTTCTGTTTAAAATAGCAACAAAAGTCCACATTTGGAGGCTGGCAGAGACTTAAAGCACTCGAAACTCAACTGTAACACATGAGTTTGAGTGTCATCATTTGGGCTATACTTGTGTTTCATTTTCACAAGCTTCAGTACTCAATTAGTACTTGGTTGTGGTTTGGGTTAAAATACACCCTTTACACTGCTACCTTACCACAACATCTACACAAAAAATTTTTGGAGATGTTGAAGGTGGAAGAGGGCGCCTAAGTCTGAATAAGTCATATATTTACTCCATGAATAACTGCATTTCCCTCTCTACAAGAAAAAGAAGACAGATGTGGATGTTTTTACTGGCAGCTGGGGATTGCATGCCCTTCTCAGGGGCACAGCCGCACTAACCCTCAGGGACAAACTGCTGCCATGTGTCAGCCTCCTTTACACACTGTGAACACAACCAAATGCAGTGACCCTAAGAGCGCAATGAAAATATATGTAAACAGATAAACTACAAGCAAAGTACAAAAACACCTTTACCAGTTTCACAACGCTCTTTGAAATTCAGCCAAAAACTAAGAAAACACTGCAGTTAATGGTTATCTGCATCATGCAGTCAGAATGTTACATTCAAGCTCACCACTGTTGGATACTCCACTTCAGTAATGAGTCAAAAAGAAAAAAATCATTATAAACAGATGTGTGTAAAAAAAGACTGAAGCAACATTTCAAATGCTCTCCTCTTCAGCTCTGTGTCTGAATGCTACCAGTTCAGCCATGAAAAAATACCTTGGCATATCAATAGAGCCACCCATACCAAAGCTTTTTATCTGTCTCTTCACTCTGTTCTTTTATTCATCACTCTATTTCTTTTCCTGGGAGGGAAGCACTGTCGGTGGAGGCCTAAACACCCTGAAGGGGATGGAGAGATTTCAGGTATCAAGGGAAAAAGAGAAGAGTCAGAGAGGGATGTGAATAATAGATCAGAGAGGGGAACGAGAAAGTGGGAGAGAGGCAAAAGGAGAGAATGACAGCAATATTAAGGGTGCAAGAGAGAGTGGTGAATAGAGAGAAAGAGAATCTGATACAAAATAGGCATAAAAAGGACAGAGTCAGATAGACTCTAGAGGAAGCTATAGAAATTCTTGGGCATGAAGATGGATAGATCATTTTTTAAAGGGCAACCATGACAGGAAAACACACATCTGTAAGATGAAAACAAAACATCAGTATCCATCTGTTTCTCCATCCTTCCATCTCTTTCCTGTCTCCATTGTGGTCAGGAGTTGTTGCATAAGACAGCGATTCATCTTTTATTGAGATGGGGAGCTTCTATAAATATGTCTAACTTGTTCTCTGGGGTTTAAAAGCACAACCTGTAATCCAGCTAAAAATAAACAAAGGATTACCTCAATAACAAAAACAAATCTCATTATGCCTTACCAGCACACAGAGAACTTTATTATTTTGTTTTTTTCTTAATTAATTTAGAGTAAAACTAAAACAATTTATGTTATATGTGTTTTCTTTTCACACACTATGCTTCACTCTCCAGGCTGCATGTCACCAGGTTTGGGTTAGGCTGTGATTTAGCTGCATGCTAAACAAGAAGATTTCCAGAAAATATTCCAGAAAGAATAATTTTTCACCTTTTGAATGAAGTCTCATACATGCAGTTTGACCTTACAATTGTTCATTTATAGGCTTTTGGATATCAAAATGCCATTCTGGTGAAAACTCTATAATAAGGGGTGGATTTTAATCTAACTCTACCCCTAACCCTGATGGCTCTCTGCCAGGGTTAGTTACAGTTTAGTTGTTCTAGTTTAGGATGTGGCTGAAACATAATTTAAGTCTAACCCTAATCTGGTTGCCAGTGACCTAGGGAATGAAAGAGGTTAAATGTTGAAAGATATTTTCAAGAAAAATGTCATTATATTTCTATTGGACAGATTATTATAGCAATATTTTGTATTAACTTTAGTGAATACAGTATTTTTTGTGTATTTATCAATGAGACAATTTTCTTCTTGCAATCAAACTTTGTTAAACTACTCAGAAAATGTATGTGGCTTGGTAGGATATCAAACATACAACCACATGATACACATGATTTAGTGTTATACCCTGTACATACTACAGGCTACATTTGATTTAAATATTGAAATCGCTTTGCATGGGTTTATAACCCTATCTAATATTTTTTAACACATTTTTTTTTAACTTTTTCAGAATCATCAAGCCTAGATTTTGTTTTCATTTGTCTCTTGTAAAAATTAGGTTTCACATCAAGCTGGTAATACTAAAACATGGTTAATAAAGGATACATTTAGAATAGACAGACTTTATTGTCATTCAATATACAACAAGTGTACAAGGAATTAAATGTATTTGCAATTGGCTCAACACAGGATTAAAATATAAGCAGCAAAAATTCTATAAAGTGCAATGGTAAAAGTGACCTGTGGAGTTAAAATATAGATTATTATTAATTTAATAATTATTTTACTTTTATTTTAGTTACATTTATCATTTTTAAACTATCTAGAAACATTATCTGTATGCTTTTAAAGATGCACATGATGTTTGTATAACTTTGTGAACGGTTAATAAATATTGTATAGTGCATCTGTACAGATTATTTGAGAAACTATTATGAAGTTACAACATTTAGTTAATGTTTGCGTTAGTAAATGATTCAAGAGTAAGTGTTTACAACATACCTTTTGCTCTCTGTTAAATGTTTAGCTGAGCTATGGATGAGTAGTTATTTGTACACAGTCATGGTTGAATTTTAGAATCAAGTCCCAACACATTTAGGAAAAAAATTGTCAATATTGACTTGCTGCATTGCACCATATTAATACAATTATGATAAAGTCTGCACAACAGGTCAGCAATGAAACCTAAAGTATTATCACATGTGGCAATCATTAGGAAATACATAACAGTGTATAAAATGTTATGTGTGCGACAATAGTTTACTAACTCATCGGAAAGTAGGTTGTTGTCATCTCTAACAACAATGATACATTACATATTGCATTATATAATTTATAATAGTATAATGTACTGCTACTAATTTAATGGCAAATTAAAACATAACTAGACATTGTGCAGCGTGGATAGATGGATAGACGATGTGTGCAGTGAGGAGGAGAAGATTCTATTTCAGATCTGCCTTTATCTGACACACACACACGCCATTGATCTCATATGTAGATTATGGGCCCTTAATAATTAATAATTATGATTTAATTGTATGTTAACATTAAAATAATACTTACTTTAATTAACCATCAATTTATTAATAGTTATTGTAAAATGGTACCCACAGGATTTTCACATAAAGCTTTTTTTAACCACCTTACTTGTACTTCAAGTAAAATGTACCCTAGATTATTTCCAGAAATAAATAACACTGAATGCTGGGAGGCAAATTAAACTGCAGAAACAAATAAACAGAAAATAACGAAACAAGAGTCTTGTTCCTTACCTGAGCAGATCAATTTCATCAGCATGAACCCCTGTTCAAAGTGTTTCCTATTGGCACATCTCAACAGGCAGTAAGCCAACTTCTACTGGTCAGTACGACACAGTGCTGCTATACACGTAACTACAAAGACAGACAAAGAGAGAGAGACAGACAGAGAACAATAGGCACATCAGCACATTAGTGAGAAAAAAAATGTGAGGTGTGCGCCTAAAGAGGGCAGGGAAAGAAAACAAACAGCAGGCGGGTGGATGGCCAATGAGAAATAAATGAAAGAACGTGAGAGATGCTGTGTTGCTTTACTGAGAGAGGGAAGAAGAGAGGGAGGGAGCAAAGACTGATGTGAGAATCACAACCTCCAAGCCTGGCTGTTTATAAAGCCCCAGGCCGTGAGTGTGTGTGTGTGTGTGTGTGTGTGTGTGTGCAGGTGTATTTGTGTGTCTGTGAGGCAGTCAAGTGGCCACCCACGCCAACCTTTGAGTGTATCTATGTGTACATTTGTATGTGTGTGTGTGTCTTTATTGCTCTTTCCGGAACATGGCCAAAGGGTTGAAATGTTCCAATCAATAGCTGAACCACACACACACACACACAAATACTACTACTTTACTACAAGGGTGTACTTGTAATAGTATATACTGGAGTTTTTAACGTTTCTATTGTAATTCTACAACAGCTATGAAAAAATTATAATGATGACAAGAATACATGTTAATATCAAAAGTATAATTTTTGTAAGTACAACAGATAATAGAAAGGCCCTTTGAAGACTTTGAAAACAACTCTGATTTACTTAATTTTAGAGCAATCTTTCTTTAAAATGGACTTCTTGCTTATTCATCCTCGTAAAGCCATCTATTGCTACTTTATTTTCAGGAGCAAACTCCAAGCTGCCAGGTGGAAGATGGCTGTGACAGCCTCGTTGTTATGTTTATTTATTTTTATTTATTTTTACCACAACTAAGGTAATGGTTTTCTCATTTCAGGGAAAGTATTAGTGTTGCTTAGGTTGATTTTACCTCAGGCATAAATTTAGCATTAATCAATAGAGGCACTTCCTCCACGTTTCATTACATGCTGCCTTCTACTATGCATCATGTCACTCTATTGACTCACTACTGACATTAATGACACTGCCATTTTTAAAACCTTTTATTCATCAAGAAAAGTATTATCGAGGGTCAGGCTTTCTTGTTTTGGAACTCGGAGATGTATAGCATACCATCCAGTTAGGGGAGGATCTCTATTTTTACACATCCAACAGGCTTGTTTAATCATGAACATCTTTTTTCTTCTCAGTGATCATAAACAGCTGCTGTGAACAAATGTAGATGTAGATCTATAGCACACATTCACATACTCAACACAGGAAAGGTCATTACAGGCAGACTTGAGTTGGGTAAACACATCCCATGCTGTCAAACACATTGTCTTTGTCAAGTCAAAGCGATAACACGCAATTTGTTCTAATTCTGATAAATCGTGAACACGTGGAAGATTGTAATGCCTCACTTCCTGTTCACAGTGAGAGTGTTAGGAGCCTGTGTGTGTCTGTGTGTTTGTGACTCATGAACCTGCGATGCTTTCTGCATTGTTATTATATAACTGTTCCTGCACACACAGACAGATATTACAGACAACACACTCTGGCAGCTAGACGGAACGATCTCTCCTCTCTCACACATACATAGTGAGTTGTTCTCACTCCAGTCTGGTCCTGCTCTGTGTTTATGTGTGTGTGTGTGTGTGTGTGTGAGAGAGAGAGAGAGAGAGAGCAGAACTCACAGGATTTGTGTCAATTCCAGCCAAACACTCAATGCAGTAGGAAGAACTGAAGCTAAGAGAGGAACTGCTTAGATGGATGAGTGAAAGAAATGGGAAAAAAACCTGTCTACTGATAAATCACAGTAAATTTCAGGAAAATTATGTAAAATAAACTCTCAGACTGCTTTTTTTGTTTAGTTTTTTTGTTTGCTTGTTTTTTGGAAGTCATCATGTTGTGTTGTGCCATTTTACTGTGCGGGCAGCATGGTGGTTCAGTGGTTAGCACCGTCGCCTCACAAGAAGAAGGTCCTAGGTTTGAATCTACCCTCCATGTGGAGTTTGCATGTTCTCCCTGTGTGGGTTCTCTCTGGGTACGCCATCTTCCTTCCACAGTCCAAAGAGGTGGATGTTAAGTTAATTGGTGATTAAAAATTGGCTGTAGCTGTGAATGGTTGTCTGTCTCTCTGTGTTAGCCCTGCGATAGACTGGTAACCTGTCCAGAATGTACTCTGCCTCCCACTTCGTGACAGCTGGGATAGGCTCCATCCCCCCACGATCCTGAATTTGATAAGTGGAAGAAAATAGATGGATGCTGCAGTGCCCAGACTTTATTGTTAGCTGTTAGCCTTTAACAAGATGACAAAGCAGCACATGCCTTGTCATTTTCAAAAAATACATTTATTCTTACTGCTACAGTTACTTAACTTTACATAGGTTTAATTCACCCATACCTATTTAGATTTGATTGTAATTTACCAAATCAAAAAGCTTTCCACTTCTATAATCTACTATCAAACATTTTCAGAAAAACTGCTTTGAAATAAATTATTCAGTAACAAATTAAGACAGCAGAAAGTATAGCTTTTAAGATTAGTTATGTTTCTTGGTCAATATGTAAGTACTCTGACAAAAAAATGTAAATGTATGCCTATAGTTATGTTTAAGGCTAACTAAAGAATTTAGATTATTACATTATCATTTTTAGAATTTACATTAAGCTCTACTACAGCTAAATCAGAAAATCTTTATAGTCCCATCTGAAGTTAACTCAACGAGTGAGGGAGAAGATGTCCCTTGTTTTCATGGCATTAGAAATAGCTGTGTGTTTTGAGATTTAAAGGAAAACAAACAATAAGCAAAGCAAGTTGCTCATCACATAACAGCTACAAAGACATCTTTAAAAACAATAAAACCTCCAGACATGCAGCACTATATTCATATACAAGTTACTGTAGTGGAAAAATGAACAGGATTATTTAATACAGGGATTTCATGGGCCAGATTTAGCTCAAGGGTCCAGTCTGGCTGGATGTCTTTGCAAAACATGAAAACTGTACAGAAGGAGGCAAAAACCTTGGGGACTTGTGACAAATTGTCCGAACTGTTAATTTCTTTAACAGGCTTCTTACTGAGAACGACATCACTAGCGTCATGCCATACCACACTGCAGTTAAGATGGTTAAGCCAGAGAGCCATGCTGGCACATTTTGATTTGTGATAGTAGGATTTACTTTTAGTGACAGCACACTGGCATTGTTGAAATTTCATCTATTTTGCTTAAGACATCTGGGGCTGCTTATTATTTGCTTTGTAAATGGAAAGTTCATTATTGTGGTTTAAGGTGTTTTTGTTTCTTTGTTTGCCTTTTTTCTTTAGTTTTTTTGTGGATTATTACGTAATGGTTTCAGTGGCCTGGCCCACTTGGGATCAATCTGGGCTCTATGTGGCCCATGAACTAAAATGAATCTGACACCCTTGATTAAATAGAATACACACGCTGGGAAAAGTGAAATGGATATTCAGTTTTTATAGATGTAAATGCAGTTTCAAAATAGAAATGATGTCATTTCTCTACAGAGTTGGACTGTACATAGTTGCCAACACAAGACAAGTGCCAGTTTCTCAAAATTCCATGTAAATGTCCTTAGAGAGAGTTGGTTCGAGATGAAAGGCTTGTGAAAACCCAAACTGGACAAGCAGAGTAGGAAATGGTATTTATATCCTTTAAATTTTGTAAGCAAAAACAGAAACTCGGCTACTACTCTGCTACAATTCTCTGGAACTGCACATTTGTTGCAACACATGACAACAAACAGACTGACAGTTGACAGATGATAATACATACTGTTCTCTCTCTAAGTAGCCAAAGCAGAAGAGTGTGGCATTTCAATACTACATGCAAAAAACTTCTAGTAATAGGCTTTCTACCACTACTAATACTACTACAAATACTCCGACTACTGCTACTTATGGTAACAATAATAATAATAATAATAGAATCATTTGGGGGTAATATTTAAACAACCATTATTAATAAACTGTGCTTAATTAACCCAAGGACGCTTTACAAATAAAAAAAAAGAATGCAGGTTTAAGGAGCTGTGCTTCACTTTTCATACCCAGAAGCTACACCCACCTTTTACACACAGTCTATGGTTGAAATGAATGTTTATAATACTTATTTTAAAAGGCTAGGCAGGTAAGATAGTGGGCAGCAAACCCAGAGACCACAGCTTGTGTCTTGTTATACTTATCATTTTGTTTTGTTTATGACTTTTGTTTATTTTCACTTTCACTAGCTGGTTAGGTTTAGACCAAACCTACTGGGTTAGGTGTTACTGCAACATGTGCATCACAGGATTAATGCTAAAGGGCACCTTGAGTGTTTAGGCAGCTTTGACTAAAAAACTGTATTTTATGTACTGGGAGTGAGAACGGGTTCACTCACAATAACAAATGGCAATCATTAGGAAATGCATAATAGAGTATAATATATACATATGTGTATATATAATGGTATGTGTGCCAAAGTCATCAGAATCTAATAGTTACAATTACACCAACCAATGACTAATGACATTACTAATCATTAGAAAATATTATTTCATTGTTTGCTAGCAGTATTCTAACTATTTGCTAAAATTTCTTTAACTAACAGTTTACAATATATAAGCAATTTTAGTGATTTATACAGTAAGAATATGGCCCTGTTGTCACAGTAGCTATCACACATTTCTAAGGTGCTACACCCCTTTCTGTAGCAAAACAGCTCGAGATACTGTGCAGAGCTTGTAATACCCCATAGATTAGACAAAAGCAGGCAATGATGGGAAAAGAAAAGGAGGTGAGGTTGAGGGACAGGAACAGTTAGAGAAAGAGAAATTGAGGGAATCAGGTATTGCCTGTAGCCACAACAGCACTCCATCATTTCTTCATCTCTATTTTGTGGTATTCCCTCTCTCTGATGTTCTCTCTGTGTCCCTCTCTCCCTCTTCTCATCCATCTCCTCCCAGCTCTCTCTGACAGTCTATTTGGCCCACACAGCCCTGTCATCCATTCAACCTGTCAGTCCTGGCTACGGCACCAATCTCAGAGTGACTCCTGATTGTAGCTGGGCAGACAGGACCCTTGGTTAGAGCATCGATGCCACCCCTTAGAGCCTATGAGTTCAGCTCCCGTGATGGGTGGGTCACAGAGTTGAACCCCACTATGAGGGGATTGGAAGTTCAGTCCCCGTGGAGCTGAGTGTTCATCACTTGTCTCAAGGTTGTCACTTAATCTACGTTCACCCCTGTTACTGCATTGAAAAAAACATTCTGTGGAAAATCACTGAGTTGTGTTAATAATACTTTGCATATAAAGGTAGCTCCATAATTTGAAGCTCAAGATTGGACAAGGACAACATGTATCACATTTTAAAAGATATATAACACATTATGTAATTTGTACCATAGAAAGCAGACACAGAGCATCAATTAATCTAGTTCAATTGTCAAATACAATGTAAAATGACTTGTGCACACAACTAACAAATAATATTTTGCTTCATTTAATAAGGAGATACAATTACTGGAGTTTATGATAATTGCTAGGCTCTGTCATTTTTACTTTTCATTCCTCATTCTCATTAAATCTTTGGACGCAAGCATGCAAACATTAATTTCCTAGAATTACCACATCTTCTTACTTTGTTCTATTTGCACCTAGTTTCAACCTCCATTACCATTTACACTAAACTATTTAACCTGAAAGGTCACTATACAGCTATACCAAACATGAAATTCCATAAGCTAAAAAGCAAAACATCTCTGAATCCCACAGTTTACTTCAACTTTATTTAAGTATTTGTTAGAAGTTACAGTGTATGTGTCAGAGTAAAGTCAAAGGTCTTTTTGCAGCATTGACCTTCATAGCTGAGTGGAGAGAGGCACTACTTAGATAACCCATGGCAGAGCTTTAATATTCTCTGGGGACTCTGAGCACTAAGAAGTGCCTGCAGCCCTGACACAGCAAGTCTCTTTTGATCAAACCGTCAAACCACATGTCACCGAAAATGTCACACATAATAAAACTGGAAATACGTCTTTTAACACAAGGACACAGATAACCACACTTTTACCATGTCAGGGGAATTTCCTCTTTTTGTGTTCTCTAGTTGTTAAGCGCTTTATTTTTCTAATCTAATTTCTCTTACCAAGTTAATATATTCTGACCCACATGCTGTCTGCACTTGTTTGAATTTTTTCTCTTTTATAGACCTGAATATTGGTTATATAAACCTAACATAGTATTTGATCTGAGTGATAAAGTAACATTTGGCTGCAGCATTCCTCTTTGTTAGTTTTACTGTAACTGCAGGGTTGTAAGGCTACTGTACTTCACTGCTGAAACAAAGGATTTAAAGTGTGTGGGAGGAAAGCCTGGGAGGAAAGCTGAGTGAGCGAGAGAGGGATGAGCCTATCCAAAAATCACTACAACACGCCTACAATACTCCTATAGGGACTTACAGTGTGTTTGTGGTACCAAACAGTAAATTTGCCTTACATGTAATTGCCTCCTACAATGTGTGTCTTTTGTATTTAAACAGTTTGTGCTTTTATTTCTCCCCTATGTCACAGAGTTCAACAAATATTTGTCAGTGAGGTGGATGTCTGATCAATGAAGAGCATGAGAGGATACTCCATCCTCTTCAAACCATATATGCAATGAATTCAAGCAACTGCATTTGTTTTTTTGTCACACTCAAATATTCAGTTATTCACATTCAAGTTGTAACTCATCAATTTCAATTAATACTCGGGTGCTTTGCAAGTAATGCAACAATTTAAAAATACTCCGCCACAAGTAAAAGTGTAAAATTATGATCAACAAAACTACTTAAAATATCAGTAACACCCACTAATAAAGCACTGAGATTCTCTTTTAGAGTTACTAAAAATCCATTTATAGACTATAACCACTAATGTGTTAATCTATAAGCAGCATTTTCATGTTGTTGCAAGTCAGGCTGAAGGTTATTTTATCTGTTGTGCTGTTGTTTATTTGAATCTCTAAGCATGCATTAAATAATATAAGCTGGTTGTGTTTGTATGTGTGTTTTTTAATTAAAATAAAAAAAATACATGCATGCTGTAACTTCAGTGGTCATATAGTACATTTAATACAATATGTGTTTCTGGATTTCAGTGGAGTGTGTGTGTAGTATATATGCAAATACTAAAACTATTCACTTAGCTTGAATAAATGTACTTACATGTCACCAGTGAACACTTTATAGATTCTTATTAATCTCCTCTCTGTCCACCTATTGGAATATTACATAATGTTATTCTGTGGGAGGCAAAATACTGTGAGGAAGAGGTCAGCATGAACTTATAGTGCCAGAGACATTTACTGCAACCACCCCTCCCTATAACTCCCTATTTAGTGTTATATCTTTGTATAGAAGGGTGTATGTATTTGCAGCAATATGATCACCAGAGACAGTGAGAGCTTATGGATGGCGAGAGAGATACAAAAAGGGATACAGAGCAATTTCCTGCTTACCTGCAAAAATGTAGGAATATGTATCAGGATTCCTTTCACCACCTCCTTAATGTCGCCTCACATCACTGACAACAGAGCAACAACATCCCAGCTGGATCACCGGCACTCAGTCCAAAGGTCCTCGGAGAGCTTTCTCCCTCCCTCTCTCTCTCTCGCTCTCTCTCCTGGGACTTGGCCCACCTCCTCAGAATAGCGCTTCGTTAAACTCTCAGTGATACCCGAGGTTTTACCCGCACGATGATCAAAACTGAGCGAGCAGGTGCTCCGATCGTACGAACATCCTCGTCTCTGCGGTCCCGTCCTCACAAGCCAAACAGCCTCACCATCACCATAAGCACTGTTACTATCCTCCGATCCCGCAGAGCTTTATTTTTCCCCTTCTTCTTCTTCTTCTACGACCATTCCTTCGTCGATAGCATCATCATTATCATCTTCATCACCATCATCATCTGTCGCGCTTTTCTTACCCGCATCCTCACCTCCCTCGTCTGCCTCTGTCCTCTTGCTTCCTCGCCGTGTTTCTGTCCCGTGGCTCGGCTCTGCAGCCAAGTAAGTGTGTCATGCCTGGGAAGAGAAGCGCATCATCCAGGGCAGGCATATGCCGATAGTAAAACAGGCATCCAGGAAATCCCTCACCAAAAACAAAGCGCAGTTACGCTCTGATACATTTAGGATAGGATTTAATTTACACAAATCACCCCCCAAAGCTCCAAGTAGGATGTATGAACTGAACAGTAACGAATACTAAACTGTTAAAGTTATAACACCCCTAGATTCAATAGGAAAGTTTGAATGGCAATATTTTAATGATGCCTCAACATGCAGTGGCCCATGGTGGGGTATTCTTGGTGATAGTGATGTCCCGCCCACTGTATTGGAGGTAAATTTGGAAAGGTTATTAGCTAATGCAGCTCACCTGAGCCACCTAGCCTAAAAAGGTGCCCCATGTGTTAACCTAGTGTCTTCCATCCACCTACTATCAGCCTTCCTTTGTGTTTGCATCTTCAACAACCCCGCAGCACATATGACCCACATTCACTCCCTGTATTGCTGAAATTTGTGACTTCCACATGTATTTGTTGCTTTGTACTACTTTTGTTTTAATAAACGTATTTTATTTAACTTCATCTCTAGCCTACTCCAACTGGCCACTTTCCCTATGCCAGTTTGTGACAAATAGGGGCCTGTCCTGTATTTAAACCCCAGGACCTCCTGCACACCAAGCAAAAATCAATATTACAAATCCAACAAATGTCATAGTCTGTTTAAAGCTTGCAGCCAGAAGGTTTCTACTTCAATCCCCAGTGTAACAGCAGCTCCTTTATCACAGGCATGATTGCATTGGGCAGCTTCTGTGTTTCTGTAAAAGAAGTGTAACTACCTTAGGTATAGCATATGTATATATATATATATTTTTAAATGTGTCTATATTTTTAGGAGTTCAATGTGGAAAAACATAACTAGCCAGGGCACAGAGCCCTGACCTAGACCCCATCCAATACTTTTGGGCTTAACTGGATCCCAAACTGTTAGACAGGTCTTATCACCCAAGATCAGTGCCAGACCTCATTAATGCCGTTGCGGCTGAATGGAAATCCCTTCAGCCATGCTCTAAAATCCTGTGGAAAGTCTTCCCAAAACAGTGAAGGCTGTTACAGCAGCATGTTAATGCTTAGGTGTAATGCTAAATCCCCACAGGTGAATTTGATTTTTGCTTGTTAATCCACAGGCCTATATGACTGACTTTTCTGTTAGAGCAGGATTGCACTGTTATAATAGACCTTCACATTGCAGCCATATTGATATATCCGAACAGGAAATTCCATTCTTTAAAAAAAAAAAAAAAAAACTTGATCAGACCAGAAAGAAGGTTATTGTAAAGGATTTTCCATTAAGAGGAGGCCTATTTTGTTGAGGCCTTAGAGGTGTCAAACTGCTCTAATGGCATCTGAATTAATCTTTTAAGTTTTTCTTGTCTGGGGTTAGGAACATTCAGTAGTTCACAGTTTAGTCAACCTTGTCTAGAAAGAAAAGCAGACATGGAGATTGACCATAAATATGATCTGTTTGGGAAATAAGCTTCAGAACTGGGGCTCTTCACAATAAGTGTGTTCATCTTTGCTCTTATAATTCACTCTCCTAAGTTAGATTTTTCTGAGTAAGACATCTGAGTCTCCTGAGAGTTCTTCCAATTCTAGTAAACCTTGTCTCACAAGATTTACAAAACAATTATCAGCAGCACTTTTTCCTACAATGAAATGTTTGGTCGTTTGGCTGTGATTAAGGCCTGTTTTTATAAGTGCATGTCAGTGTAATGCTATCGTAGATTCACCAACCTTTTGGTGTGAAACTGCAGCACATTTCATTCTTCCTGTTGTCTATTTGTCACAATTCTGCCCTGAGTCTTGTTTTTGCTATTATTCATCACTACATGCTGCATCACCCCATCCACTCACCAGATGTCCTCAGTCTTCCATTGTTTTCCACTAGTCACCTGTCTGCACACACCCACCGCACCTGGTGCTAATCCCCCTCAGTCAGCTCACCTGCATCCATTTCCGTATTTTACTCTTTCCCTCAAAACATAGTTGCCACTCTCAGCTTACCAGATTGTATTTGACCTTCATGCTACTGCATCTCTGTGGCCATCTGTCTGTATTCTGTCTGTTGTTGACCCTGAAACCTGGACTTTGTACCTGGTTTTGACTATTCCTTTTGCTTTTACATGTTGTTTTCTGTGGTGTGCATTTTGGTCTTTTAATGTAAGACATGACCTGCTTGCTGTTATGGTTTAAAAAAAAAAATCCCATGAACTACATTTAATCAAGGGATAGACTGTGAATAGAATGTGGATAGTTTTTGAATATATATAGTTTTGAATGACCTTTTTCTTCACTACACTTGAAAGGAAAATCCTGTTTTATATGCTTCAAAATCAAGCTATCCAAGTATTGCTGTTTGCTGTGTCCAAAAACATGAAGTCTTCAGGGACCAAGCCAGAATACTTGGAAAAACAGAAACTGAAAACTACTATTATATTATGTTTTAACTCATAAAATGAACCAAATGTCTACAAAAATGGAAGGGTGTATTTAATACTTTAAACCACAGTGTGGAGACAGCGCACTTCCAGTTTTCTTTTAGAGCTAGTTGTCAGTTTAGATTGTGCTGTTTCCCCTTTGTTGGGAAATATAACGTCTCATTTTGAGTGCATATTAAGAGTATCAGAGATTTAAGCCAGAAAGTAAATCTCACAAACAAACCTGTCGCAAATGGACTCTAGGTATAATGTTCACTCTTAACCAGAAAAGTATGTAAAGTGCTTTTCTCTCTGTACCTCAATGCCCATTTCCTTCATATCTGTGCTTTAGATTTCATGCATAATTGATCAACAGCTAAGATAAAGCAGAAATTATTAGGTCTTTTTTTATTAGGTATTTTGTGCTTTTGTTAGTTGGCAGTGTCATAATTGGTGCAATATTTTGACTTCATTTAAAATCTGTGTCACTTCAGCAGTTCCAGCTGTTCCAAGGCTCTTTAACAGGATATGGATGAAACAAAGAGGGTTAAGCAAGGAAGATGGAAGGAAAAAGAATATCTCTTTCCTCACATTGTGAAGCATTTACTGTTCACAGCCAGGATGTTAGTCAAACAGGTCTCCTTGTTGTGTGGGGAAACATCTCTTATTGCATTATTCAATAGAAAATGCCTTGTGTGTCTTTTCTTCAGTCAAACAGGGAACCACGGCATGTCTGTGGTTCCAACAAAAATGAGTTGTTAGACATGGGCAGTGTCTGCGTTTGTGCTCCTGTTTTTGTAGTGGCTGTTTTGAACTCAGGTTTATTTGTCAGTGTGTCAGTGGGATGTTTGATGCAGCTCTGCTTTTGTGATGGTTGACTGCAGTGCTTTTCAAACCAGGAATGAGGACAAGGAATGCTTCCAATGGGCATGCATTTGGGGGGGGGGTGTAAATTTCAGTAATCTGCTCTGCCATGACTTACACATTGAACCTTTACATCTGGCAATTCCATGTTCTACCTACTTAGCTACATGCCACAGGGTTATTTCTTCCCATTACAAAGACAACAGCACATCTGCTTTACAGACCATCAGAGGACATTAAAACAAAAGCAACCCAAATGCAAATCCTGATACACATCATGAGGCCAGAACCTTGGTACGTCAGTGTTTAGTCTGTAGATGTTTGTGTTACACCACAGTGAAATATTTGCACAGACAAGCAAAAGAAAACAGTTTTCTCCTTCTGCAATAACAACAGAGACAGACCGTTTTATTTACGAGATTTTATCGAAAGAGCTTGGCAAGAAGATGAGTTGGACAGCTTTGGAAAAACATCAGTTTATCTGTGACAATGGAAGAAATTCTTCATGTTGGATTGGACAGAAAGAAAATCCATTTTCCAAAGATTGCTCCTTGTTAAAGCCCATTGACATTTATATTGACTTCTTGTTACTGTAGGATCACAATGTTTTAGATCCCAAATACCACAGTTCAGATGTAATTCGGTGCATACACAGGTGCATACATTTGTGCAAGACAAGATGTTTAGATTTTTGTATGCACTGAAAATTTGTTTTTTTTTTTATGTCAACCTCTTTATGCAACATTGTTCTGTATTTTTCAAAATTATAAATTTTTCTCTCAAAGTTTCTTTTCAATAACTTCAAAATGGAAACATTCTTTGGTTGCATCATAGACATTTTCTTTTGGCTGCAGCATCACATTAGTTGGGAAATCAAAGATGTTTGTACTTTTTTTGTCATTATTTTCTGCTGAGTCATTTGAGAGTTAACATCACAGTTTTGACAGATTTCATACCTTGCATCTAGCATCTGTAATGAATGACTAAAGGGTGTATGTTTTTTCTTACACTAACAGTACTCAGATCTGTGTACACCATTAGACCTACATTATGAAAAATAAAACATGTGTATGACAATGTAAGGGTGCACTGGTAGCTGTTAACACTTTTATGCAAAAAGCCATGTTGAATTCTTGGAATAAAGCAGCAAATATAGAATATCAGAAGGAAATTTAACCCCTAAAAACCTACACATATCAAATACCTTAACACAAAATCATCTGAGTCATTTTGAGCATTTAAAGCATTTCTGTTACAGATACCTGTGCCACTCTCTCACATTCATCTGTGCTATTTTTTATGCCAACAAACAACAACAACCGCTTTTGACAAGATACAGAGTGCTCTCTAACTGGATTACATGCTGTAGTCATGTAAACAGCAACCCGTATCAACTCCTTTTGCATGTAAACACATACTGCATCCCATTTCAAAATTCAGACTTTCTTTGATCAGGCTTCAAAGGATTATCCATTTGCAGTCTCCATGTAATCTTATTCAAGTATAAGCATGCCTTACTTTAATAGTCTGATTTCTGTAGTTTGACCGTAACACAATGTTTAGCACGTGGCTGCTGGCTAGTCCTGTCCCATCCTCACCACAGATGGACCAAAGTTGAGATGAGGTTGAGGGAGAAGTAAAGATGAGATGGAAGTATGTCTCTCTCCTCTCCCATTCAACATCTCTCTTTCCTTTTCAGTCTCTCTTCTTCATGCAGACATCTGTCACATCTCCCAGCTATGCTCCTTGCCTGAATAACTGATGACAGACTGGATTTGGTGCGTGTGCAGCTCAAAGGACACAGTAAAAGCTATTTAAAAGCAGCCCTGTTTCTTATTGGACTGTATTAGAAAGTGTAATTGTAGAAGAAATATGAGAAAATATGAAAGCCTGCATGCTGACAAATGTGCTGGACCTGAGGGTTGCGGAGTCATTGTACAGTCCAGGTAGATCTTTAAAATGGAGTGTTCTGATGGAAAAAAATGTGTTGTTCATTCAAATGTTAAAAAGCAATAATGACTGCTGGTTCTTCTTTCTCAGAAGCAATGTTAAAAGTAGGGTGGTGTACAGTATAGGATAGTGAGTATTTTTAATATGCATATGAATTATTTTGTAAGTGAGACAAATTAAGTATTTTGATGTTAACATTAAAAGACTTGTGAAAAGGTTTATAAATATATACAGGTATTAGCATGTGGTTCAACATAAGGGCAGTAATATTACATTGAACAAAGCCTGAAGCTCCACGAACACTGGTTCTAATTTAAAGCATAATTTGTCAGCTAGATCAAAATCACAAAATTTCCACTCTTGGGGTTTAAAAGTGTTTATGTTTGTGTGTGTGTGTGTGTGTGTGTGTGTGTGTGTGTGTGCATGCGTGTGTTTTTGTATGTGTGTGCATAGTTCCAGCAGAGTTCCCGAGAAGTCCTGAAAGAGTGGATGTCACTTTGGTATTTCCTTCTTATTCACGTCTGTGTCTGTTTCTCTCTGTTTTAACCCTGTGGACATGTAGAATGAGTCACGTCTCATATGGACATGATCACACATATGGAGGTCTGACATCCAAATCCACTGCAGGCCCTACAACAATAAAACTGTACGAACCTGTGGTGAATTTACACTCATGTTAAAAAAGAAGAAAAACACGGGATATCCTCCAACTCACATCTGATCGTATGTCAAAGATTAAGGTGAGGGAGATCAGAGCTTTTCCTCACATGGCCTCACAATGTGTAATCTTTGACATGCTGGATCATTTTACACAAAGGAACAGAGCTGGTCTCACCATGTTGGAAAACTCTCTGTTAATATTTTGGTTTTTTAGATCCATGTTGACACTTTAAACTTGACACAAAACATTTAGTGGGTTCAGCCTTCAAAGCCATACACGCTACATATAGAACCTGCTGCTCTTTTTCTTTGTTTCAGATTCAGATTGATATTGAGAAAAATATTGTTTATATTGGCCTCCTTTTCTGTCACATTTCTATCATGAGTCATAAACACTTTACTTTGATACTGAATAAAACTTAAAAATATGAAGATCCTTAGTCAAGTTCTGAAGAATTCTCAATCCTGTCATATTAGTTTATAGTACATTTTCTGGCAATTAAGGATCTCATAATTAAGTCTGCTTAATTATGACCAAATGTAAGCATATTGGCAAAAAAACAAATATTTGCATTGGGTGAAATCATCTGATTGGATTGTTGTCAGCCCACTGAATGGTCATTATCAGTCCTACACATATGATGCCCTCCTCTCTACCTTCTAGCTGGCTTAGTAGGCAACTTATCCATTCATCCATTTTCCTATCTAAATCAGGTTCACAGAGTATACCCTGGACAGATCGCTAGTCTATCTCAGGGCTTGTTATTACTCATTGTAATAATAAACATTTCCTACATGTGTGTTTTTAACATGTGCTTTAAAGGTGTATTGTAAGCCTTGAGATGTACAGGGGTGACTCAAGACTTTTCTTGAAAAAGTCTTGAGAAAAGTCTTGAGTCACCCCTCATTTCTTAATATTTTGCTAGCAAAATGGGAAATAGATGCAGCTATCTATTGAAAAATGTGCAAACACACATGGAAATACGGAATGTGAAGCAAAAACAGTTGCTTCACAAACAGAGTTTGTACAATTCTAACCAACTTAAAAGTCAATATTTGGTATGAGCACCTTTATTCTATAGTGCAGTCTGAATTCTCTTAGGCAAGCCTTCTTGTAATTTCTTTAAGTAGTCTTAATATTAATAGTTCTCCAGGTTTTTCGAAGGACATTCAAAAACCCTTCTTTGGATGTTGGCTGCCTTTTGTTCTGTTCTCTGTCAAGATGATCCCACATTACTTCAATAATGTTGAGGTCCAGGCTCTGGGGAGGTCAGTCAGGAGGTCAGCTTTTACTATATTGGCAGTGTGTTTGGGATCACTGTCATACTAAAAAAGTTTCTTGAGGACATGACTTTCAGATATTGTTCATCTGTCATAGATAGTTTGGGGGTTTTTTTCGAGCCTGCCACTTCTTCTTTTGTCCTCCACTTGTCCAGTTTCATTACATTTTTTAGAGACATACTTCACACAATTCTGAGATATGCCACGTTTTCAGCTAATAGCTCTTTGGGAATCACCTTGTTGGTGCAAAAATACTATTTTATGTCTGTCAAAACTGTGTTATCATTGGCATTTTCATTGATTTAACTAAAGAAATGAGAACAAACTATGTCTTTTTGCGACAGGCTGCTAGTAAAATGCCTAAAGATACAATTTATTATGTTATGTGTAGACACAACACTGGTTCATCCCTTGAGTTAGGTACCTTTTTTAAGCTTGAGTGATTCATAGGTCAGTGTTAAGTGGCTTAACAAACAAACAAACAAATAAACAAAAACATTCTTCTGAAAATGGTCAGTCACAAGAACTGGATTGAAAATGAGTGAAAAAGCAGCCAACATCCAGAGAAAAACACTGAAAGGCCTTCAGAAAGCCTATAAGGAGGACTATTGATCAAGACCACTTAAAAAAAATACAAGAACTTCTGGCTCCTTGAAGTGGCTTGGGGTGGCTCAAGACTTTTGGTAGGTGGTGTAGGTGTAGGTGGAGGCAACCATTAATAACAGACAGTGGCCAATTCATGAGCTGATTCACTTTGAAATGGATGTCAGAACCTGCTTGAAATTTTTTTCAGTATCAAAATAAACCAGTGAGTTAGTACATCCACCTTTATACAGCAAAAGTAAATCTTAATAATTAATTTGTTGAGCTTTGTTTTCTATCCCAAAGTGTCATTAAAAATCACAAGACAAGCAAAACATATTTGAGTGGGTTTTTTTATTATTATTTTCTTCTACACTTACAAAATTTCAGGTAATAAAAAGTAGTTGCTATACACCATAAAACAGTATATAAAACATCGTGTTCACCATGAAAAAATGATTTTTTTCTTTTTGTTTTGTTTTTTTACTGGTCTGATACTCATTTGTGTGTATATCTACATGGGTACAGTCACAATCACAAGCACCCACACACACACGCACACAAAAGTGAACACACAAGCAAAAAGTTACATATTCACTCGGGGGTTCATTCATGCATCAAACACTATTTTCTTTCATTTGTTGAAACTGAACCTAGTTTTCTTTTTTACAGCAATTAAAAAAAGATATTGTGTCAAGTTTGAAATCCTTTAAATACAGTTATCTAGGCAAAAATAATAACAATAATAAAAATAAACAAGGTGAGGCCAGAGAAAGATCACTATTAGGCACATTTTTTATATATATACATTTCAAAGTAAAATCCTTCATTAAAACATAGGATAAACAGAAGAAAACAGTTAAATGTTGTCTTTTAAACCAGCATACTACTACATATGTTTGTTTGTTTCTTCACATATGTGAATAACTTTTTTTTGTGTCGGGATCCCATCCTGAGAAGTTTAATTTTCACGGTTTGAATCCAAGGTGGCTCCTTCTACAAGGGAGGTAAATGTTCTCCCACAACCATTGATGGCCAACAAATCAAATTAATTATGGCACTCATTTGGTTGTCACTATCACATAGTTGGTTATTGTAATACTTGCAAAATGTTTGCAAGTTGCAATATCTGATGAATAAGTGTGGAGAAGCAGAAAAGAGCACAAGAAAATTCCTAAAAATGAAAACATGGGGCATGATGGGTTGGAAGAAACATGTTAGTCCAAACCAATGTGTCCTAATCATGGTCCTGGCAGCACACAAAGAAAAAATAAATATGACACCCTTTGGTAAACATTACACCATGTCTGACCATATGCTTCATGTTTTGGAAGTGTTTAATGATCGATGTATTCTATTAGTGGCTTCTTGTCATGGAAATGTATGTGGTGCATTTTTATATCATTTTGGAACAAAGCTAAACAAGTCGAAAACACTGCTGGCCAAAATTGTTAGTAAATGTACCCATCTGCCTCGAATAATGTGCCAGCTTTTCTCACCTAAGTACAGCCAGCACTTGTTGCTGTTAGGAAAGTAGATAATGGAGCACCTGTGTCTGCTACAGCCTGCTGGTTTTAACAATGAAGTTTTTCTTTTTCACATACACACCTTTTAAATAACAGCCATGATTACAATAATGGTGAAGATGCACACACAAAAAAAGTATTGTTACTTTTAGAGCCACAAAATAGCTTGAAATAACAGGACAAAAAGTTTTTCTTTCACTGTACAATGAAGCAAAATTGAACCAAGGTTTACAAGGTTTGTTTCCATTCTTTGACCCAAACAAAGATGTCAGACAGAAAAATGAGCCATTGTTTGTTCAACACGTGAGGACATGGATTATAAAACCAACTAAGATTCTTAGATTCTAGAAATGTTGGTGTTTGTTGTGACAGGATTTTTAAAACATCTTTGAAGGTTTTTCTTTTTTACATTTACAAAAACCGTGGGTTGCTTGTGACCAAGATCAAGAGTGCAATGACTAAATGCCTAAAAACAACGAGGAGACAAACTGACAGTAAAACTATTCAAGATTCTGTTGCTGCCATTTTGGAGCCACAAAAGTGAGAAGCCTTTTATACACTTAAGATTTACCGATGGGATATTTATTTCTGACAGATAATTTAGCCTTGCTTCATAAAGATAGCAAATTTTACAGATCAACAAAACGCATCGCACACATCTTTGGTCTGAAGTGTTTCTGCTCAGCTGGAAAACTAATCACTCTTCTGCATTGTTCTCTTCTTTCTTTCTTTCTTCTCAACCTCCAACCTCATCCCATGTCGCTCCTTGCCTCGCTCCCTCTTCCTCTTCAATGCCGTTTCTCAGGCTGCGCTAACAGGAAGTGAGCACAATGTGTTGGCCCAGGAGAAAGATAACACAGACAGGAAGAGGCGGGCACAACCTCCCAGATGGACGGGAAGTTGAGTCCACTGTTTGGCTTCACTGATTAGACAACGAAGAAAAAGACAGCGCCGAGGAGATACGGTGAGGCAAACAAGGAGAGCAAGGCTGAGACTGAGGAGGAGGAACTGGCTAAGTGTATATATATGAACTTCAACAGGAAAGCATTGAGAGGACTTCCAGCTATTGTCTCACTGTTTATGAAAAGGCATTCCAAGCAGGACTGAATTTTAAGGGAACAAGTTCAACTCCAACTGGGACTAAACAGCAGGATAAATAAACTGAAATTAAATGACTTAAAAAAAAAAAAGAAGAAACACACAAGGCTGTGAGTGTGTGCAGTAGAGTGGTACTATCAGCAAAAATGGGTACTAGACTGTAATAACAGACAATTAGTGACCTTCTACCTTCATAGCGCTTTATGAATTAATGCAGACATGATTTATTTCCTGATTATTGCATTCATTTATGCAATAATCTAAAAGGTCTGTTGATATTGTTTAAATGCTACTGAGTCTGGTTCCTGATTATTAAAGAGAAAGGACAGACCAAATACCCAGACTATCTGCAAAATTTATATCATACAGAATCCAAAAGACATATTTTACTCAGATGGGCTTCACCAACAACCACCTAAATAATTTACAGAAATTATTTATAGAATCCAAAACAGAGCTTTAAGAATCGACCAATTGACCCAATCAATAAGTTTAATACTTTTAATACTTTTGGTGCATTTTAATATCTTATTGGGATTGGGACTGTTGGTCAGACCGTGTGCTGAAGGAGCTACTTTGGCCTTTGAGAAACTGTCATGGGTATTTCTCACATTTTCTGACATTTATAGACAAAACTTCAATATGACTCCAAGGAGTGCTGTTTCTGGTGCTAAGTAGATTATCGTTTCCACTGTATATAATGCTAAAATTCAAGATGGAAATAATGGTACACAAGTATTGGGAGAGACTATTACCTAATCCTACAGCCAGTGAAAGTCAGATATTTTTAGTTGCTATGTTAAGTAACCATCTAGGCTTTCAAAAGTTTGGAGTATTTTTCATCACAAATTTTATGATCTGATAGTAGCCAAAAAGGTTTAGAGGTTAAAGTTATTCAAGCCACCTCAGAGCCATTGTGGCTGCCCAACTAGCTGCTCTGCAACTCCGTGCTTCCTGAGTTGTCCGAATTACTTTGTTCCAGTAGGCCTCTGAGAATTAGGCTTTCATCTCAACAATAACCGTGATGATGGGTTCTGTCAAATAAACCCTCAGAACATGCTGTAATTCTGTCTGAGAAGCAGTAGTGTAATTTCCTTTCTGTCCGTCTGTCGATTGTCTTTTCTCTTTTCAGTGCAGAAGTTAACAGAGAAAATGGACAAAATGACTTACTCAGAAAATGACCTTATTCATATCAGAGGTTGGTTTTAGGAACACAGATAGGAAAAGGTTTTTTAAGGTTTTCACCTTAAAAAAACAGAAACAGTGCTAGAAAGGAGAAACTTTTGATGCTTCTTCTGAATTCTGTTGACTACTGTTCAGACACCTGATGTCATGTCTGGACATCAGAAAAATCACAAACTCAATGAAGTGAGAAAGTGGGCATGTCACAAAATAACCCACCGGACATAACGCTCTGATGAACAAAGTAGACTTTCCAGAGCTGAACTTTCCTTCTAGTATTTCAGATGAAGAAAACATAACTGGCAACTTGCTGTGATCAAACACTTCAAACCCCTTTGAGTTTAAACTCGTGTGGCTGCGCAAAGTTTCCCAGTACAGTAAACCCCTCAAGCGCTCATATTTACAAATCAAATCATCAACTACAGATCAAAAATAAAATCACCTCGTTCTCGCCATGTTTGTGTCCCTTTTGTCAAATATATATAAAAAGAAATAACACACATCAAAGTTAGAAGAGATCACAGGCCATATACCAAAAGAGACAGAAAAAAAGAAAAAAAGGGAAAAAAAGATCAGCAGCGAGTTGCTTTCACATGCAGCATTTTGCATCCCCAGTTGGATTGAATTTAAATAAATACAATTCCTTTTATAGTCTTTGTAGTAAAATTAACGAATCTTCAGAGTCTGCAATATTATATCAGGGATACATTTTAATGTTAAACAGAATATAAGGATTTAAATATATGAATTTAGTTAATCATATATTAAGAGGCCAATATGATGGGTAAGGGTAATGCTAATTTTAAGGGATACAAAATGGAATCAAGTTATACATTTTTCACCTGCAATACTCCATGTCTTTAGACACAGTCGCCACAGGGAAAAAACATATTACAAAATGCTGCTGCATATGAGAGCTGAGACAATTATTAAATGCAAGAGAACTTAAGTAACTGAGGAACATCACTGATAGTGACCTGATTAACCCATTAGTTACCCAAGATAAACTGACTGGCTAAGGCCTGAAAAGGAATTTCCCCTGGTTAGACTTTCAGATCTTTTCCAGTAGAATAAAAGGGTTATGGTGTAAAACTCACAACACTGCTGTAGAAGAAAATCCTCATGGTGTGGAACTCCTATTACACCAAATAATCAGTCCTCTCAGAAATGTATGCAACCATTAGTTCTAACTTTCAACAATGTCCCGGTGTTACTTTCAAAATCTTTCCAAGATTTCACTGGAAATGGGCAAAAAAAACTCCTTGACTCAACTTGATGGCGCTTCCAGGATTTTGACAACGCTTTTTTTTTTTGACTGCTAGTGAACAGACGGGAGGCACCACACACTAATGGATTCACTGAATTACACATCATAACATAAGTTAGTCATTGTTACTGGATAAAAAGGAGCTCCCTGATTCTGTTTTGAGGAGCTGGAAACATCTCTCAAGAACACGGTCGTTTAGGTCTGTATGTGTGTGAATGTGTATATTTCCTGCATGCTTTTAGTCAGTGTGTGAGTGTATTACTATGGCTCTTTCTGATCACTGATGCAAACTGTATGTTTGTTGTATATGTGTGTATTTTGTCATTATGTGTTATCAGTACTGATGGTAGTAATCTTGTCCATCTACGCCATAGAGCTCTGCCAGGGTCCTGAACCTCGGCCCCCAGTCGTTGAGAAAGTCATAATCCAAGTTCGAACCAGTAGAGGAACTTCCCAGAGAGCTGAGACTTCCGGCTAAAGACTCTGGTCCCTCGTAGCCGTAGATGTGGAGAGTGTCGTACGGGAACCCATCTCGGTCGTGATCAGCTTCGTCTTTCTTTACCTCGATCATTGCTGCCATGTCACCCTTACATGCGGTGGGTTGGGTGTGGTGGGAGGGTTTCTGGACCATGGCGTAGAGAGAAGGATGGGTGCGGTGATCTTGGTGGCGAAGCAGGGAGCCATCATGGCAAGCAGAAGTGAGGATTGAGACGTCGTAGCTAAAAGAAAAGGGAACAGAGTGAGTTAATTTGCTGGGAGCCGATAAACTCCAAAAGAATCACAGAAGGGAATCATGAGCTGGGTGCAGAGTTTGTCTGGGTACAGGCATTTGAATGTGTCCACTGATATACATATTGCAAAATACTTAATGCTACCTCTCAGCTATGAAGTTAGATTTGATCGTTTTATCTTTATAAGTATTTTTCAGAAAACTGCCAGTAATATAACGTAGAAACATCTTGCCTACTCTGCACCTTCTGTTTTTGTGGATATTCTTATTTTAACCTGCATTTGTGGCTTTTAACAGCAAACATTGTATTATGGTACATTTAATATGGATAGTTTACCTGTATGATGTGTGATTCTAGTAAAACATAAAAGGCATAGGATAAAAATAATACATTTGTTTCATTTATTTTAAAGAAAACCATCAAGATGTATGCAATAGAAACAAACACTTAAATTTTAAAAAAAACTGTCTGTATTCCCAGTAGACAGTGTTTTAATCCTGCATTTAAATAATTAAGGCTCCCTTCAGTTTTTTTTAGCTGTTTTTTTATGCATGGCAACCACAAAAGAGAAATTAATGACAAAAAAAGAGCATTAATGGCCTCACTGGCATTGCTGAAAGGGTGAGTAAAAAGCAGCATTTATTTTACATTTTTACCTAAAAAATGATTTTGTGTCATTCTTTGACAAGAATTTATAAATTCTTAGTTTTTTGTTGTTTCGTCTAAATGTTGAAAATCTTTCCTTTGAGAGGTTTATAAAGAAAATGAAATGAAATGTAAGTCTGCAAAAAAGGGGGGCTGCTGATAAACCATGTCAGCTCATTTCAGCTATATTCAAGTTGTCATTTTAAAAGTGTATAGCGGTGCTTCTTTTCATCTGCATACCCATTAGTGTCCATCTCTCCTCCTCCCTCCTCATCGTATGTGACCAGCTGCTCATGAATCTCTCCGCTGTTTTTCATATTGGCCAGAGAATCCTTCTGGTAGCGTTTCCTCATCACAAACAGGATCACTATAACTTAAGAACAGAAAAGAAACATGTATTTAGAATATATTCAACTGACATCCATTACAGCCAATTTAAAACAGTTAAAAATAAATTCTAGGAAATCACTATGTGGGAAACAGGTAGGTGAGGAAAAATAATATATTTGGGCCATATATATAAAAGATATAAAGTTCAGAATTGCTGTGTTAGCTTCTATATCTGTTCTTCTAAAAAAAAAATGATAGTTGTTGGTAGATAGTGAAGAAACAGTAAACAGTAAAACAGAAAGACAGACAGCTTGCAATGCCACATATCCTTTCAGACCAATGGCTCTATGAATGTGAAATCATGATAGAGACTCACAACCAAAGCAGAATAAGAATGGGGGCAGGAAACAAGTGAGAAAAGTGGAGCACTAACAAGGGAATGAGGCTAGAAAACAGTGCGTGTGATGAGGGGGAGAAAATGAGGAGTAGATGGTTTAAGGTATCTGAGACGTTCACCCCAAGCATAAAAACCTTAAGTGAATCTACTCAGCCAGAGACAAACAGACAGCAACTGCACAAAGAAAGACACGAAAGGGGAGCACAAAAGACAGGAAGAGAAATTCAGTAAACACAAAGAGGGAAGTGGAAATGAGTGTGAGAAAACAAGGTGGAGGGGGATGCGAAGGAAAGGAAAGAGAAGCAGATGACGAAGAAATAAACAATTGAGAAAGAGAGAAAATGGGTGAAGGTAGGGTAAGGGAAATGTGGATGTAACAACAGGAGTCTAAAATCATAAAATCAATACAGAAATGTTAAAAACTAACATTTGTTTAAGTTCAAGTGACAACGAGCATTATCAGACTTGGGACTTTTGATGCTGTCTGTAAGGAAAACAGTGGAAGTAGTATGATGTGCACAGGGTTAAATGCTCCAGACATGATCCAAAAACAGGAACCTAAAGCCCTGAGTCTAAACCTAATTCAATCATAACATGTGCCAGACTGAAAATATTATTCTCTTTGTATCAATGAGATTCAGAATCAAACAGCTAAGTACTTACTGAAAAATATGCTGAGAAGAACTCTGATTTGAACTGTGCCACTAGAAATTCCAAAAATCCCACAGGAACATGAATCAATCTGTGTTCTGTGTTCCTGGATCAAAGCAGCATTGAACAGCTGTTTGTCTTACTGAATTACAATACGATTTTGTGCAAGAAATGAAGGAAAAAGCAGAGAAACAGTAAATGTGGTAGATCAGATAGTAAGGACTTTAAAATTTAAATTCTTATCCAGTAAGTGACATAAGTAGTCCTGATATAAGTCTTAAAGGTTAGTTCAGCCAGGGCCACTACATTTAAAAGACATTTACTTCCACATGCACAGCAGGCAGTGATGGCTTGATGCATCATATACAGCACTGATGAAGGGCCTGTGAGGGAGGTGGGTTGCAAAGTGGCTTGAAGATGCAGAGCAACTGTGGGCAGGCTGAAGCAGCTAAATAACACACTTTACATGATATATGCCAACTGGATGTGTAGAAGGATAACAGCTGGTTGAGCTTCACTTCATAGTCTGCCTGAAGTAGCTCGTTGCTGAATCAGTGTGTAAGACAATGTCAGAGAGAATGATGGGGCAGCCCCTTATGATAATGTCTTTATGATTTTATCTACAGGCTGTTAGACTAGAGCTGGTCTGATCATTCACAAGTTGAAGCCATAACTGTAATTGTCTCCAAAACAATCAGGCTTATTCTAAAATTAAATGAACTGACTTGTATACAACATTATGATTACATTAAAGTGGGTTCAAAAAGTCAAACTTGATAAGAAAGTATGGTAAAAGAAACTCAGTGAAGGTCTTAATTACGCGTTGCATGTCAGTAGCCACGGAGTGTGAGGACAACGAAACAGGAGAAACGAGAAGAAAACAAAGGGGGGTGGGGGGACTGAGACAAGCAGACAATGATTGAGGGGAGGAGGAAGTGGAAGAAATGGGAGACTTAGAGGTGAGGAAATCAGGAGAGAGAGAGACAAGGAGAGAAGGAAGGGAGGAAGGATACATTTGACATTAGATTAGGCCCCAAGCCTCGGTCCCGATATGAACCTCTTTCTCTCTCAGCGGACGGGCAGCATTAGCCATGCCTTTTAGTTGAGGGTGAGTGGGACTAATTTAAGTTTGCATGGGAAACCAACAGATTAATCTTTTACAACACATGCTCTGCAGTTTAATAAGCTCTGGAGATATCAGACTTAGAGGGACAAGAAAAGAGGAAAAAAAAGAAGCCCTTTCTTTAGAGAAGAAGGACTGAGAAAAATGTCTTTTTGTGTGTCAAACCCGGCTTCATGTGAGAAAATGTGTCTGTGAATGGGGAGCACGCTAAATTGCTTTGGGCCCTGACAGATAATGACAAGTGCATTAAATAGTTAATCTAGCCTGTGTTGGGGGTGTTTGATAAAGAGAAAGAGAGATAGAAGGGGGAAGTTAGGGAGACAGAGAGACCCACAGGGAAAGAAACAGAGGAAGGGGGAGATGAAGGGAAAAAATGAAGGGGAAAAGGCCCGATAGTGAAGGAGTGTATTAATAGTTAATAGGTTGAGTGTTTGGTGGTGCTTGATAAGCAGACGGCACCTAAAGAACTGATAAACTCTCCTCATTACCACTCCTATTCTTCTGCTGCTGTTCCCACAATTCTCCTCTTCCACGTCTCTCTTCTTTAACCTCTTTCTGTCTCTCTGTCACTCAGCTGGTCTCATTCTACCTCAATTCACTGTCTCACATGTGTCTGCCTATTTCACCACTCCACATCCAATATCTAAGTCTAGATATATGCTTTTTTTCCATGTGTCACTTTGCCTCCATCCCTCCTTATCTTAAAGTTCCTCTTCTTTTTTCCTTCCTTCTTCAGTACATCTCATTCCAGATCCCTCTTGTTTGGCCAAGTATCTCCAGTGTGCCTCTCATCCAACATGACAACTGTCTCTTTTTACCCCCCAAAAAAAGGCAGGGGGCGAAGGTATCAAAGAGAATATTGAGCTCACAACTACAGGCATTATTTCCACATCCGCCACTGCATTATTCATAAAACCAACAACACCAGAATGGAAAAACGTTCCCCGCAAAACACAAATCTTATTTATCGCAAAGCAAGGGCAAGTGAATCTGTGCACGTGTCCCGATCACTCAGCCCTGGCTTTTTGCATCTATCACTGATGCTGTCTTTATGAATTTCTCTCAGAGAAGAACAACAATGTGGATTTACAGAATGTTTTTTTACGCTTCTTTTCTTACAGGTAATAAAATCTGAAAGAAAAGTACTATTTTACATTAATGTCTGTTTAAACATTTAGGCGCCTATCATTGATTCATTCTTCAAATATTTCACAAATGCATGTCTATTATATGTTGTGTATGTATGCAAACAAACCCAGAGTGAGAATTTAGTTTTTCCCTGTTGTTTAGAATTCACTAACTCTGATTTTTCACTTTCAAAACATTTCCTACTTCCAACAACAACAAAAAATGAAGTCAGAACTCTGAAATAGTTTTATGTTCTATTATTAATGTATTTGATTTGACATATATTTTTTTTATACCAGATTCCTCTCCCATTTTTCCAAGCTTGTGACCCCCTGAGGCTTGGTTTGTGTTTCCTCCTGGTCTCAAACCAGAGATCTTTCACGCATAAGGTGAATGTGTTAACCACTACACCACAGAACTGTTAACAAACCCTGGAGTACACAGTAAGTCTCTGAAGGTGAGAAGTCACATCAGACCACTGGAGAAAAGTAAAAAAAATAGATTTTTAGGTAAAATAAATTTAAAGCTTTAAAATTATTCAAAAATACTTTTGCAATTCACAGGCCAGACAAAGTGCAGGTATTAAATGATTCTGCAAAATGAAGTGGTTTTGTTTCTGAATACTTACTGGCTTTGTTATTGCAACAGTATAACTGTTTTGTTATATTCACCACTGTAAGACAGAAAATGACATGAAGCTGCACCTCTGGTCTTAAAGGTGACAAGCTGCACTCTCAACCAAAACCCTGTTCTCTGCATCTGTGGTTTGTCCTGTTTGTGTGATCATTTTGTGGATGGATATTGTACTTAATAGGTTTAAATTGCAAAAATCCTCCAATACAAATGCAAATGAATACAATAAATGTTTCAATGAATTTCCAATGCTTGCAGCATAAATTGACAGATTCTGGGAATGATGCATTTCACTTTTCTATATCCAAACACAGACAAGCAAAAAAAAAACTTTAAAAATGCAGAGGCCAGATACTCAAGCAGATTCACATGCAGCAAAATCAGGATCTATCACCTAATAATCCAACAACTTAACACTGCATTTCCATAAGATTTATCATATTTGTGACGAAGAGTTTAAAAAAGGGTGCTGCAAAACCAGATATATCATTATACTTTCTTCCTGTCAAAACCTGACACCTACAGTACCCAGAATGTAACTCGACCACTGATAGATCTGTCAGATATCTGTCCAGGTCTCATCTGGCCTCAAGCAGAGATGAGTACTTCTTTTTTTTAACTCCATACCTACACAACTTGCAGTCATCTGTGACATCACTAGAGGTTCAGCTCACTCAGGAGCTAAAAAAAACATTTACATATAAACAATAATACTCTGAAAACACCTGTACACAGACTGTAGTATGCAAAATCTCAGGATTAACCCTTTAAGGTGGTCCTAAAGATGAACAATGGCCATTTCTACCTAAAATGAAAACTATGAAAGAAGGAAGAAAAAAAGGAATAAAACAAAGGAATAAAGAAAGAACTTACCCAGAATTGTCAGTATGCAAAGCAAAATGGCTGCCAGAGCGTGAACACTGACTCCCATCCTCCGAGCTTCAAAAGTTTTGCAATATATGCGAGTCCGCCTTGCATCACACTGGCATAACTACAACATATTACCAATAATCAATCAGTCAGGACCTTGGTGGAAATAAACAACTGAGTGTCCATTTACTGGAAATTCATTTAAGCTACAGGTTCAGTGCATTAAAACTGAGTTTGACGAGGTAAAAGTTTGGAAAATTCAATTTTCATTTCATCTGTGCAATTATTTTATAATATCAGCACTTAAATATTCTCAAACAGTTTCAAACGTCACACACAAAAAACACACATACCCCAATTGCCACTTTGGTGATGCTGGTTTTGGCGGGATGTCCTCCGTCACTGACGCTTACATCCACGCTGTAATCCTTGGGGTCATCCAGGCTGAACGGGCCCTGTTTCACCATGATGGCTGCTGTGCCGTCTGTGCAGAGAAGTAAATAAATACACACAGTGAGTTTAGTACAAAATATCACACCACCTTTACTGAACAAATTCCCCTCTGTTTTCTCAAAAAATCTGTCTAATTTGCGTCACTCATCACCTTGTTTCACTAAAGCAGAACTAATGTTCACCTGCTCAGTCTAAAAAGTTTATTTTTATGAGTCATGCTGAACACATAAGACTAGATTTGAGATAAGACAGTGAGGAGAGAGTGGCTAAATAAAGGCAGACAGATAATTTGTGATTATCACTTTGATGCATTTCAGATTGGAGTTATTTAGGATCATAAATAATCTCAGCACATTAAAAATCCACAAAAGTACATCCTACCAGGAGCCAAAGGGGATTTTAAATGAGGTTGCAGAATCAGTGTATTAACATAGTTTACTCTCCTTTGCAGAGGAATGCTGTGATTGGAAATGTCTGTCCATTACAGACAGTTCTGTATGTAATTTGGTCTATCAGTGGCCAGACAAAGTTTGATACCGAAAACTTTGGTCTTCTCTTTCCCATAGTGTGTATTTTGTGGCCTCTCCATATCTCATCTCTCAGTTCCTGGCAAATGGGAACCCCCAGTGTTAAGAGGGAGGTTTGTCTTCCCACTCCCACTCCCCAAGAGTAATTGTCAGATTACAAAGGGGTTCTCATTGTAATAATGTAGGGTCTTCAACTTACAACAAAAAGCACCTTGAGATTACTGTTATTGTGAAGTGGTGCTATTAAAAAAAGGAATTGAACTGAATTACAGTTTTAGTGAAAAGTCATGAAACATGTTGAGTGGATTACATTGATGTCCTTTTCATAGACCTGACCAACAATACCGCCATTAGTCAAACTGCTGGCAGGCAGAAGTTTCCTGCAGAGCTTTTCTCCACAGTATCCACCACTAGAGGAATTTCAGCAAACACAATGGCAGGAAAGACCCTTCTGAATACTCTCAAATAAAGAAACACATACAGTAGCTTTGGTTTAAGGGCAAGTTCAAATAAAAACAACCTTGCTATTGCTGACATTTGGACTTTAAGTTCAAATCAGGACTGTTCAACAGGAGCATGAAAAAGTTTAACTTCCTGCCTTACAGCATTTTCATAAACACTTGTATGAAGTCAAAGTGTGTTCTTAAAATTTTTTTTAAAGGGTTGGTTCTCACAAATATTTCCAATGAAATCAGGTCATAATGTGTTCTGTGAATTATATAGGGGAATGCTCAGAATGTTTACTGAAAAGATATGTTCAAGTATTTGTTCATTGTGTTTTGAGCACACAATGAATTCCACCTTGGAAATGAAAATACATTAAATACCTGCACCACAATTTATTTATTTAATTTTTTTTTATTTTTTTTAAACTATTTGCGGAAAGATGTATGTCACATTGCTCTTTGAATTTGGAATTCACAAGAATGCTCATGAACACAAATGAATACATAAAACTTCTGCCTCTTAAATTGTGTAACAGCTATTTCAAGTGTCCATGTACTTTTTTTCCTTCACATCAAATATGAAATGTGTCCATATGTCTACTCTTCTCTTCTTCCCATGCGTTGACATTTTGTCGCGTTTTCATGAGAAAGAGGGCGCATGGAAGTGTCCCTCCCCCCTCCAGCCTGTTTGTCGGGGGCAGATCAAATTGTGCGCGTCTTGGATCTCGTCTCTACAGAACATTTTCATCTAGTTTTTATGCGTTGACGACAGTGTCAATACATTTCGTCATAGTTTTAGTCCTCGTGCATTAGTTTTTATTTAGTTATTATCTTGTTTTTGGCAGAAAAAAAGGTCGTTGACAAAAACTATTATGAAAATTATTCGTCAACGAAATTACCACTGCTACAAAGACATTCTTTGTTTCTTCATGACTTCTGATTTCTCTGCAGGATGAACTAAACTAAATAAGTAGACAAAAACACAAACATGAATGAGAGTAGCCCATATACACAGTCTTCCACATATTTTTGACACTACCCCCTGGTGACAGGACACAGTGGCCTACAAAGCTCTACATAGCAACTATAGACTACCAACACCCTACAATGCCAGGTGCTTAACTAAGCTTATTATCTCAATTATTAGGACAAACCAGATAAATAAAACAAAAACTATGTTCATGTTAAGATTATAAGGGCATGAAATAAGAATTCTTATAATTTGGGTAAACAGACCAGACTAAGGTTTGTACAACCACTTTGCCATGATCAGGTTTGCACTGTAATGCCTGTATGACAACATCTGCAAAGGTATGTGTGGAAGGATATGGGTATAAATGAATCCATAACTAACTGAATAAAAGATGAAACAGCTTCTGTCCGCCCTTCATCTCATCCCTCCTCTCTGTCTCCTCTCCTGCTCCTTCTTTGTTTGATTTCATCTCTTTCCTGTCTCTCTGGATATTTCTCACTATTCTCTCTATATTTCTTTTTCTATTTACATATCTTTCTTCCTGCATCTTATTAATCTTTTCTCTTTTTTTCTTTGTTTTCCTACCTCCTCCTCCTCTCTTTTGTCTGTCCGGTATTAATGGACTAAGCTTCATGTAGTCGCTTGGTCGGAACATGGAGTCCTGTCACTTCACTGTGCAGCTACACCGACTGTTGGAGTGTGAGAGTCTTTGTGAATCCCATAATGAAGGTTGTTTTTTGCAAGTTTTAAAGAGCTGGAGGTTGATAAATATTTCAAAAGCCTTCACTTTGCAGCTTTTGTTGTATGTGTGTGTGTGTGTGTGTGTGTGTGTAGGCCATGTTTTAGTTTGTGTGTTAAGTGGTGTGAGGTGTTGTCAGATGGTTTTTGGGGGGCACAGCCCTGAGCCACAGGGGAGAACATCAGTTTGCACTGACAACCAGCACTTATCAAACAGCTACCCTCCTCTCTCTGCTCTCCTTTTCTCTTTCCCACCTTTCTTTCTTCCCTATTTCCTCTTCACCTTTTTAACCCCTCCTCTTAAAATGTGGTGTTTCTAATGTTCTTTCATGTCCTCATCTTCTCTTACTTCTTTGTTCTACAACTGTCCTTAATTCTTTTTTCATTCCATGCTCTTCTTTCTTCTCCTCCCCTCTCATTGCCAAGGCCCTGCTTTTCCTCCCTCTTCATTAGTTCTCATTTATTCTCCTATTTCTTTTAGTCCTGTTTTATCTCAGGTTCTCATCTACTGTTAGCCTCAATTTTTTTGTTTTTGATTTTCTGTTTTTCTTTCCTTCTTTAATCTTTTCCTTACATAATCTATCCCTTTCTACTTTATCATCATTCCTACCTCTTTTGACTCCCTTTAAGTCTCTTTTGCTTCAACTCCTCTCTCTCTTCCCTTAGTCCTGAACTTCTTCCCTCTTTCCATTTTTTCTTCCACCTATGTCTTATTTTTCTTTCCTTTTGCTAAGTTCCATCTTCTTTTTCTCCATCAGTTCAACAAGTCGACCCCTCTAGGCACAAACAGAGTGGAAATAAATGAGTTAAGTTCACACCTTTTTTCTCTGTTTATCTTCCTTTCAATAGGGTTCAGGTTTCACTTAAATTAAATACTAACACCTCACCTAAATCTTTCATCTGACTACCTGAGGCTTTCATCTATTCATACTTTTTAATTTTTGACTACAACAGTTGGTATGACTTTTCCTCTGGCTTTCATGGATTGTAACCTAATACGATGATAAAAAAAATGATGAATACTGTTTTACTTGTGCCATTATGTATTCTATACTGAATGACAACCCCCCACACCCCCACCCCAGCTGATGTAACCAAGCACCAACCTTTTCCAATAAATGTCTCTCAGGATCATCTATGTATGTCACATCAGTTTATTCAAGCTGACACTTTTTAAATTTAGATTTGTAAATTTATATCTTCATATTTTTTCTCCCAAATGGCATCAGATCTACTCACTGTAGATGCTTCTTTGAAGTTGGAATAATTCAACAGAGATCTCTATACTGTGCATGTTGGTGCCATAGCACCAGCTAGTTACTAGTGGCTTTGTTGATTTAAATAAACTTGTTTGGTCCAAACTGAATTATTTTCCATCATAATCCTAATGACTTTGAAATGTCCTTGCCCTACGTTTCTTTTCTTTTCATTCTGCTTTTGGTTTTTAAGTTAAATGCTTTGACTTTTAATGGACTGTTAGTCATGTCCCCAATAGGGACATGACTAAACTTGCAGTTTTTCCTCGAATGGCCATTGTATATATGTAAAACTCACAGCCATACTACCTAACACTATCTTCTTGTCAAAATATGGTCACATCTGGTTTAAAATATGCCAAAGATGGTGACAGTCAGAAAGGTAGTCCACAAACCAGCGGCTGAAGTCACAATGGCTATGTCCATCCTCTATAATAGTCTGTATGGTAGTACTTAAATTACATGCAAGCTTGTCACACTAGAACCCAGTTTGTGCTGGCACAACGCGTTAGTAAATCTAGCCCATAGTGTTAACATAGTTCTCACATGTTATGTAGCCAACAGCTTAATGTTTTTGTAGGATAATGAAGCACATATATATATATATATCCCATGCACTTGATACAAAATAGTGTGTTCTTCACTGTTGTGACCCATTGTTTGAAAACTCAAAATCCATCCATCCATTTTCTTAACGGCTTGTCCAATTCAGAGGTCATGGGAGGGCTGAGGCCTATCTCAGCTGTCACAGGGAGAAAGACAGGGTACACCCTGGACATGTCACCAGTCTATCGCAGGGCTAGCACATAGAGACAGACAACAATTCACACTCAGCCAATTTTATATAACCAATTAAGCTAACATGCATGTCTTTGGACTGTGGGAGGAAGTCGCAGTACCTGGAGAGAACCCATGTAGGCACAGGAAAAACATGCAAATTCCAAACAGAAAGGCCCCAGTCAGCTAGTGATGTTGAGCCCAGGACCTATTGCTACAGTCTCCATACTTAATAATTGCCCTCTTGATGCAGTTTCCCTTGTAAAGCTGTTTTTCCCTACTTGATTGTATTATAACACCTTCAACAACACCACTTTGTGTGACATGTTCTTTGAACATTATTAGCTGTGACATAATTAGAATACACAGGGGGTTATCTGGAAGTCCATCGAACCAATAGCCCTCATTATTGCCAGTATTGTGAGTGTGCTGTTGTGCATTTTAGACAGCACTTATGGTCCCAGACAGGCTCTTTAAATCTCCCATCTGGCTCCAAGAACCAAAGGATGCTTTGAGAAGTTGAAATAATTAAAAATTTCAGAAACAGAGTATTGTGCTTCAAATGGAGTTTCACTTGTTGCATAGCAACAAGTGCCAAGGCTAGTGCTTGCTCAGAGCACCATTTAAGGCAACACGCAAGAAAAGAAAGGTAAATAAATGTTCAGTGCACACAAGGACTTACTGCCATAGTTTCTGATGGAGAAGTTGGAATTCTCACTAGCCAGATTGAAAGTGAAGGTAGCTGTCTGATCGTCTCTATCTGTGGCAGTCAAGGTTCCGATTACCTGAGAAAAGACCAAAAAAATCAATCTTTCCTTTGTACATTCATTGCACTCAATGTGTGCAGCCCATATATGTAAAAAATGTATGCACTGGTTTACTAGTATTTAGTGTTCTTGACATGTAATGCAGGCATGCATGTAAATCATGCAGTAATATACAGAGCAGAGTAGTTAAAAATACTATTTCAAGTTGGAGTCAGAATTTCAGATTAGATATTTTAAAATCACAATTGTGATAGAAATTAGTAAAAAAGTTTAAAAAAAATAAACTTAACCGTACTCTGCAAGTACTGGAGAAATGTATTTTAGCTTCCCAGGCTCCCATATTGAGGAGGCAGGTGCATGTAAAACACATTCTCAATCCCAACTCATCACATGCCTGGTTTCATGCAAGTTTTAATTCAGAAGACACAAATCCTCATCATGTGTTGAAAATTAGTTTCACTTTTATTTTTGACTTTTCAAGTTCAGATGTTTGGTTAGCTTTAGAAAAATATCATGGTTTGCATTAAGATGCACCCTTTCACAACAATAAACAAGTTTATCCTCATTTTTCTTGTTCATTCCCAACCGGACACGGCAGATGGCTGCCCCTCCCCGAGCCTGGTTCTGTCAGAGGTTTCTTCCTGTTAAAAGGAGCTTGTCCTTCCCGCCACTGCAAAGTGCTTACTTATAGAGGGTTGTTTGATTGCTGGGATTTTCTCCCAAATACTGTGGGGTCTTTACCTTACAGTATAAAGCGCCTTAAGGCAAATGTTTTTGTGATTTGGGGCTATATAAATAAATCTGATTTTTAAAAAAAAAAAATATATATGTATATATATAGCTTTTCTTACCGTATTAGACTCGTCGTTCTCACATACAAAGATGTCATCCAACACCACAAGGTCAGGCTCATTGTCATTTATGTCCTGAACTTTAATGTTAACTTTTACAGTTGACTCCAAACCTACAGAGGAAAGACAACGGTAAAGTATTACCTAAAAGTTCTGCAGTGATGGATACTGATGGATGATTGATGCAGAAGCTAATTTTGTAATTGTGTAGTGTAGAAATGACATGTCTAACAATAGAAGTAGTCAAAATAAATGCACAAGAGGGCATTTAACTCTGATGGTATAATTTAGTCTCATTCAGTATTTGTGGTACTCAACAGGAAGAGATGCAAATGTGGAAAACAATTAGACTTTAAATCATTGTTTCCTCAACACTTTTTTTCAGTTTGCATCATTTATAATCATATATTGAAAGAGGAGAGGCCATATAGAAATGAAATACAGAAGTCCTTAAACTAATGAATTAGTCGTTGTCATTTACCTTAGTGGACATGGACAATGTGATAGTGATTGCTGGAGATTAGGTGTGTATATCTTTGCCACTAAAGGAACTGATTGAGGTCAAGTGAGTGAAAGGATTTCTATTTGTGAGTTGTTTGTTGGACAGCTATTTTTGTCACATTAAAGCATCTTTTACATTTATTCTATATCACTGATGTTCCTTTTGAATATTCATCTTTTGATATATATGTGAGTCTCGTTTCTGTCTCTTGTACCAAGATTTTTAAACTATCTTTAGTACAGAACATGTACTGTATATTGAGGACCTTGTCAAGCTCAGGGGACCATTGTGTTCCTTAAACACTGTGACAAGCCACTAAAATAGATCTTTGGATTTCATTCATTGCTGATCTAAAAATATAGAGTTTGGTTTAGAAGCTGGAAGTGAACAAAGAGACACACTAATGTGATTTTCCTGCTTACTCTCTCCTTCTCATGTGGGTCGACCAGGTGTTATGGCGATGTGTTAAATCTGTAAAAATCCCTGTTAATGCGTTACACTCCCATTCTTCAATAAATCCACAAGAGCTGTTCAGCCAGCAAAACAAAATGTCTTTTTTGGCCTTTGTACTTTAACTCCCTCCCTGTATGCACATTACTATTGTTAAAGAAAACACATGGTTTCCATTTTTCATGTGAGGATCTATTGTTTAGAGGAAACAGGATTAATAAACCCCGTACAGCTCTTATGAGAGTGTGTGACATACCACTTGGCTCCTCTTGCGCCTTAACTTGAAACATGTGTGTGGGCTCCAGCTCTCTGTCCAGCTTTCTTAGAGTGTACAATTGACCTGTGAGTGGGTTGATACCGATAGGACAGTCCCTCTCCAAGATGGAGTATCTAAACAGAGAGGACAAGATCAGTGTAACAAACACTTTACAGGATTAGTAACATTACTAGTTATTTGGGGCATGTGTGCAGCATACCGTATGGTCTTGTTGGCTCTGTCAGGATCTCTGGCTTTGATGATTCCTATGTTGTTCACAAACATTTCTTCATTCACGTTAAAGTTGTAGATGGGCTGAGAGAAGATCGGTGGCTCATCTACATCTAACACTTTGATGTTGACCTGTCAATTTTAAATTATTGGTAACAGTTTAGACCAACATTGAAAATTTAAATGTTGTAGAATTATTGGACTGAATTGCTTTGTTCATATTTTTTCTCTAATCCTTTACACATTATCACAGTGTCCTACTAATCCAAATCTGTAAGAACTATTTCTTGAACACTGAAGCATAAAATGCATTTTTGTACATTTCTCAGCATTGATTCTGCATGTGGTACAGTGGAGTGTAGTGCACTATCTTTCTGTTTTTAATTAGAAAATTAATGAAAAGCTAGTTGATAACTGCCTTTGAGCATGGCTTAAAGTGAGCCAATTATGCATTTCCTTATTTTCTGTCATATATGTGCTGTTACACCAGTGGTTGCTTGTTTTAAAGGTGGCCAGTGTTTAAAATTGGTGTGTCTAGAAGTAAGACCTAAATGCTACAGTTTTTTTCTACTATTGGATCTGTAAGATGTCAAAGAAAGGGGATATCCCTATATGGTCATTTCAAACTTTCTGTTGCGAGGGGTAGCCAATCAGAGGAAATGGTGGGTCACCTTAAAGATAGAAATGAGCTAAAAAGGCTTTTTTTTTTTTTAATAGGATTAACTGAGGGCTTGCACCAAGGACCACATAACGTGAAGAATTATTTTGAATTGTAAATCACAAACATTCACATGTAGACTCAAGAAGTGCATTTACCTGTGCAGTGGTGACTGCACTGCCCCTGTTGTCGGCAGGAATTCGCAAATTTTCGTCCACCTGGACAGTGAAAGAGTAGCTGTTTGTTTTCTCAAAGTCCAGAGCCTAGGGAGCCCAGAAACAGTTGAAAAAAGTGAGTGAGCAACATGTCAGTGCTAATTAGATAATGAGTTTACATTTAGAATTGATGGCTCTGCCTCTAAAGCTTCAGTGCAGAGTCAACATTATCTTTATTATATAAACATACAAAACAGTATGCACAGTGGAAGGTTACACTATTTTAAACATCAAGTATTCTAGATTTTTTTTTTGTTATTTTCAGCTTTTTAAAGGCATCTGAAACTAGATTACACACCTCACTTGTAGCTCTCACTAACACAGAACTCATATTAATGCTGTGTGGATCTGATGCAGCTGGGTTCTGTTACTAGTTTTTCCGGTCTTTCACAAAATTGATAGTATTCCTTCAACAATATTTTACACTTTAAGCCAAGTCTTCTGACCTCAATTCACTTGTATGCCCAAAGTAATCTTCCAGAGTGTGTACCAAAGGTCTTGTTGACTGGGGACACACTGCATTTGCACCTTAGTGTTTTTTTTTTTCTTTGCACAAATGCATCTTGTACACCTGCATTAGTCCACCAAGGACAACTTATGATTTCAGGTGTAAAGAGGCTGTAAATGTCACAAATAAGTCAATGCAACCTGACTAGCTCATGCACTCGATTTAGAAAACACATGCAAGTATTTTCCTCTATTTTAAAAAGATTCTATATTTTTTGGGGAAAAAAAACACTTTTTCACTTTTTTAAGATGCACATATTACTTGCAAAGTGTTACGGATGGATTTTTATGTTGCAAAATATAAGAAAGCTTACTGTCACATTCACATTGGCACTATAATTCATTTCCTATGTATTAGAAATACACAACTGTTCGGTTATTTTTATTTTTTTCTGGCAGACTATTTTATCAGTCTATGGGACACTACAGGTAGAGAGGAATATTCTGCTAACTGGATTATTCATGGTAACAAGGATACTCAGTCCCAGGGTATCAAAGGCGTTTGTAAACAGCTTAACAAGAATAAGACCTTAACCACAGTGTGGCCGATAGCTGGCTTATTCTGTATGTGTAAACACAGCCGTTAAGAAAGATGAGAAGGGCTCCAGAGCTGAGGGGAAGATTGAGGTACGATTTGATTCCAGGCCAGCATGGGTGCAAGCTATTACAGAGCTCATTTCATTAGAATATATTTCCAGCTCTCTGATGTCCTAAATACTTTATCTGAAGAGCACAACCCAGTGAAGTAAACCTGCTAGAAATCCCGCAAGCATAAATATCTTTTGAAACCAGAAGGAGGCCAGGTTTCAAGTCAGTCTTAAACACGTCACGTCTTATACATCCTGCAGAAAAAAATCATAAATTTGACATTGCACCTTTTCATGTTATATATAATTAGTGGCCATGTGGTGGCAGAGTATGCAGGAAGGCTTCAGAAACCACTTTGAAAATGTCAGTACATTAGTTTTTTGAATTTGTCGAAATCCTGTCACCATGCTGTGGCTATGATCCTTGTTGGTAATGGTAGACTGCAAATCTATTTTTGTGCTAAAGCTGTTTGGGCACGAGGTTCCCATCAATTTGGAGGGTTGAACAAAGTGTGAGGATGTAACACTTCCCAAAGTACTTTAATTTTTTATATATATATATATATATATATAAATACATTTATGTATAAACCATAAAAGTGAGCTGACCTAATTATTGAAACGAAGTATTGAAATGAGGAAAATTAACACACCAATAGGATTAAAAAAATGGTGCACTGCCAAACAGATATAGTATATGAGTAGTACTATGGCCAATGAACACCAACGGTTGCATTAAGAGGATGTGAAATTTTAAATCAATGTAATAATATTTAATTAATTTCACTGATTAGTTATAAGGGCCAGGTACAGAAAAAAATGCTGATGGTTGCAAAAATAGTGTCTAATGTATGTATACTGTATATCCAAATTCACCATAGTCCCTTAATGGGTAACAAAGGATCAAGCAGTTAATTAAGTTTATAAGCCTACTACTGTTTAAAATTGATGATGTATAATAAAAATGATAAAGGTAACCACCTAAGAAAACTAAGAACTCAGCCTGTCTAAATAAGTGGTAAAACAATCTGGTTACTGCCACTCCATGTGGTAATATGGCCTGAATCAAATATGAACAATGACCAAACAACAGTTCCAGGATAAAATGCTTTGAATCAAGCCGATGATTAGCACAGTTGCCTTTTATTCTGTACTGCAAAATAATACAAAATAATCCAATGAAACCATCATATCTTTCAAAGCTATAAAATGAAGCAGAGCTTGAGCAAATCTGATATACTGTAACTGTGCATGTGCACAGGAAATAAATGTTGGGAACCACTGCTTCTCTTTATCTCAAACTGCAGACAGTAACTACGAGAGTGAATTCACCAAGGACTAAACAAAAAAATGAGAAAGACATGGCACTTCAGGAATCTTAAATAGAAATACAAAAGAGAATATATGTCAAATTTGGCTGCCCCACATTGGTCTCAACAGTCGAACCAGGAAATGAACCAGCAGCGCTGTTGCACAGGTTCAGCTGTGTAGTGGCAAACATAGTAAAGATGTAGGTAAGTGTACTAGTAATTGTATTAGCTAACCATATCCATAATATAAATTAGCATGGATTTTACTGAAGCACTAACGTAGCATTGTACATGTGTGGTAGAAGTATAAGTGGTGGGGAAACACTTTTAAACCTTATATTGCTATGGTTATGTTATAATATACAAAATATACAAAATGTTAGCCTGGAGACATTATCCATTTACATATACTGTAAGTCTCTTACCTCTTTGAGCACGAGGTTGGCATCCTTGTTAGGGCTGAGTTCAATATTGAATAGTTTGTTATAAATATCTGGAATGTTAAAGATGGGCTGTTTGTTCTGAATCTCATCTCTGTCCTCCAGTTCCAGAATCCCGATTGTCTCATCCACCTTGTAGTCCTCTGGAACTTGTAGGTCATATCTCCCTGTGGACAAAAAACACACATTAAGTGTATATACTGTATATAAACTGAATAAATCTGTTGATGTTATACAATTTGATAATATAGGAATTTAACATATTTGCCATGTTATACATCTAATGTTCCTAAAACCTAAATGAATTTAAACTCTTCCTTCTAAACATGTCTTTGTCATTACCATAAATATTCGTAATACTGTTCCTTACTTCTGGTAAAAGAAGCAATGTTGTCATTGATGTCAGTTATCATAATAGTGACCGAGGTGGTGCCTGTGCTGCCAGAGGCCAATCCTCTCATGTCCTGAGCTTTAACCACCACCACATACTGACTCTTGGTTTCCCGGTCCAGAGTGTTTATCTTGCAGCTGATCACACCTGCAGAGGGACAGAGAGAGAGCGAGACAGTCAGAGAGGGTGTTATCTTTGAGGTCAACTCTGACTCATATTCCAGTAAAAATAGCTTCTTCCTCTACAGTGACCCTAAATTAATTTGCCAGGATGAAAAAAGGTTGCTACAGCATAGCAATCACGGTGGGCACCACTGGAGTCAGCCTACCTGTGATGCTGTCGATTTCGAAAGCCAAAGTGTCTCCATCTGGGGTCAAAGAGTACCTGAGCTCTCCATTTGCAGTGGTGGGGTCATCAGCATCAGTAGCTTTCACCTCAACCACTTTTTTCCCTGAATGAATGCGACAACATACATATATGATAGTAATCACCATAATCAATAATTCATCATGTTAAAGTGTATTTTGTTTTGCAGATGTCAAATGGTTAATGCTGTATGATTAAGTGCCAACACTATAATTAAAGTCACTGATGTGTGTTTTTCACAGCGAGATGTACTAATGATTGTGACAGGTGTGAGCATAATGTTTTGTTTTTCTGTGGATTTTCACACTTCAGTCTATTTTTAATCTGTCTTGTTATCCCTGTTTAGCAAATGCCACAAACTTTAAACAAAAGTTTTCTTTCTGTATCAACATTGCAAATTCTTTTTTTTCTCTTTCTGGGTTTGGACTTCTTGCGTCACATTAACCACTATTTAAAAGTCTAAGTGTCTCTTGGCTGTACAGATAAACGTAAATGTAACTTTTATCTCCAAAAAAACTAAACACGTAAACATCTTGTTAACCTGATATAAACGGCTGGTAATTGCTTTTTCAAATAATTCTTTTTGCAGCAAAACTACTTACCTATTGTGGACCTCTCCTCAATGGACCCATTGTACACTTGGGGGAAAACAGGGGTGTTGTCATTGATATCTGTCACCTGGACAACAAAGTCTCCAGCATCTTCTATCAGCCTGTTATTCCCATCATACATCTTAGCAGTCAAATGGTAAGCGCTCTTCTCTTCTCTGTCCAGAGATCTGGTGACAAACAAGTCTCCTTTCTTATCCACAGTGAAGATGCTGTTTGCTCCTTCACCTTCTATTGTAAACATCTTCACCTCCACTCTTTTGCTTGACTTAAGCTGAAAAAGAAAGAAAATGGGAGTGTTTGTCTCATAGTTCTCAACAATCTGGTTTTCCATCTGGAGTGACGACTAAAATCAATAACCTTCTAGCAAATTACTGCAATTACTACAGCCATATAGAGAATACTATAGAGAATACTGACTAACTTGTAGAAGGTGGGCCATAGAAGTACACCAGCAACTTGAGGATGATCTTCAACAGCTTTCAACTCTGAGGTCAACATGCTAATATTAATGTACCTGTCCTATCTTGTAGGAAGTGGGTGCAGGCTTCTCCTCTTCTACATAGAGAGAGTTCCAGATCCACTCTCTTTTCTGCCTGAACAGCACAGGATGAGATTCCTTCTTCACAATGTTTCCTGGGCCTGGCTTCTCTGTTTCCACCCCAGGAAGTACAGAGTCTTGAGCAATGATGACAGTCAAGGCCATAGTGGCCATAAGCCCTGTGGTCCACAGCTGGAGCGAAGCCATCATCTAGGACAGAAGAGGATAGGATCAAGAAGAGAGAGGAATGAGAGGAAGAGAGGGGTAACAGAATAAAGATGAAAGAAGGAAGAGACAAGACAGGAGTAAAGGAGGAGGAGTAAGTGAGGGAGTAGAAATGAGAGAGGAGAGAGGGACCAGAAAGGAACAGAGAGGAGATCACATTAAAACCACTTATCAGCTATGGACAGACCCCTTCACTGTGCACGGGTGAGACTTAGAGTGAAGGCCAAGGACTCTCTGTCCTCCCCTTACAGTCAGCTGCTGAGCTCGAGGTCTAGCTATCATTTAGGACCAGGGCTCTTAAAGCTTTTCATCCTGGGACCCCAATGAAACATTTAGCCTCTCATCATGGGACCTGGAATGAAAGCACATCACCACTGTGGTCATATGGGGATCTATTAAACATAGGCCTGTGACCCAATTTAGGTCTTGACCCACTGGTGTAGTGTGAGAGAGGGGCATAGACAGAAAAAGAGAGACTGACAGAGACGAAGAGAGGAGATGACACTATAACCACTTATGATGTCTGTCTTAATCAGCCATTACAAAGGCCACTTTCCATAAAGGGACTATTTGACATTTGGATTTGTGCTCTGGATTTTCTTTGTTCTTTTTCAATACATCAGACAATTTTGGGGGGAAAAGTGAATGGGTCAGTTGTAGAACCACCATCGAAAAGTTAGTCAACATCATTATTATTCATCAAAGAATGTTTGTACAAAATCACTATACTAAATATATGTTTTATATGTTTTTTTTTAATGTAATTCAGTCTGAAGCATGATAGTTAGATCTAGAACCATGCTGCTAGTGAGGTTAAAAAATGCCATTAAAGACATTTATAATACAGTGTATATAAAAGACTGACATAACCTCCAGATCTGAAAAGTTAAGCCACTGCAGAAGTGCCTTAAACCTACATTATTTCTAATTGCCAGCAGGGAGTAGTGCTCTGTATGTAAAAAAAAAAAAAAACTATAGAAGTTGATAAGAAAACAGTCCTACTTCTCACTTGATTTATGACCTCAGTAAATATTTTCCTGATGTGTTCATTGTCTCAGTTAATAGTTTCAAGTCTTCTTTATTACAGCATGACACTAATTTTTAAATTGTGGTCCCCTTCAAAGTTAAATAAGCGATAAAGCATGATATGAGTTAGGGAGTGGCTACCTTGTAACTGACAAGTCACTACCCTATGAGAGTGCCACCTTTCACTCATCACTTTTGGTTTTAATAGAATAATATTATATTTTACATACTCAAACTTATTTTAGACGCTTGTAAGCCAAAAACACATTTGAAAACAACCTAACTCTATTTTTTTTTTTTTTTTTAGAATTCTTACTAACTGTTTAAAAGATATAAGTTTCTCACCACTTCACTCATGGATTGCATCATAAACCATTGATGTGGTGTGCAGTGTAACATACACAACAGATTCACATTTACCTTGACCTAAGCTATCTAATCATGGGCATCCAAAACCATGGGAATATGTCATATTTAAGTTAAAATTTAGCCAATTTACCTTTAAAATTTAAGCCAAACTGGCACCTCACTTGATTTATGGTTTGTGACTGATTACAAGTTGGAAGGCGTTTCAGTGTGTTGCATCACTTCTTCCTGCCTGCAAGGCATTTAGCACCATTTAACCAAAATGAAAGTGTATGTGGTATACAAACACCAGCAGTGTAGCAAATCTTCACTTTTCTTCCCAGTCTTTCTTATACTGTCTCACCCTCTCTGTCTGTCTCTGTCTTCCCCATTGCTAGTGTCTCCTCCCACTGGGCCCTATCTAATAAAGCAGAAATGCCAGGGAAATAATCTTCAAAACACTTTAGTCTATATGCTCTCTGTACTTCAGTAGATATTTCAGCGTAGCCCTGTGCCATCCCAGCAGAGATTAGTGCATCTTATTGTCTTCCAGCCATTAGCAGCAGGGTGGAAGAAAGCGAGATTATGATGAAGGGATTATACTGGCATAAAGTCTCCTCACTCTAATGGTCTAATCTCATATTCTGTTGACCTCCCGTGACCTCTTCACACGGCTCCCCGCAAATCAGCTCAGACAAAGACTTAGCAGTGTTTTTTGGCCTTTAGTTGACATCCCTTTGTTTGGGTTTTATTTTTTCTCTTGTGTTTTCTTTCTTTAGTTTCCTTTCAGGACTAAATTAATTAAACTAAAGTGCATTGTATTTTATTGCAGTCTAACACGGACTTGAATGAACATGTGAGCGGCCCCTAAAAGGGCATTTGTGCAGTACCAATAACATTTTTTTTTTTCCTGACTGTGGATCCCCATATCTCTGTCCCCACGGTCAGGTAATAAACAGAATGTGATCACAACTAAATTAAAAGTTAATACCACTGAGAAATAATTTTGCCTCCAAATACTTTAATTTCACTTGCTACTAACCTTCTCTTGCTTTATGATTTTGTTACCTCTAAATAGCTTCAACAACAGTATTTGCATCTGTTTTCCATACTACTATTATTCCATCTTCTATGCAGTCATTTCATTACTTTAACACAATCGTCGTAGTATTTAGTAATTTGACTTGAAATTACCATTTGTGTCAAGCTCCTAATATGTGGATGCATGCAATAAAGTACATTTTAAAATTTTATTTGCCTGAATTTCAGGAGGGTGTGTCTTGTAATCATAATTGAGGCCTGTGAGGGGAGCATTAAGTGTATCAGACATCCTGCATTTGCCTTATTGGAAATGTCTTCCACACCATCAATCACATAAGCTGATGATAACCAACTGTTAAGGCACTTTGATTAGACACTTTGATTGGTGCGTCTCTGGTCTTCCAAGAGGAAGAGGTTGGTGTAACAGAAGAGAATGCAAGGGATAGGGTCAGATGAAGGCAGATGATCCGCTGGGGTGACCCCTGACAGGAGCAGCCAAAAGAAAGAGGAAGACTTTGATTGCCAGGTTTAGGCAGCTGTGGCGAGTAGCTGTCTGTTAGGCCTCACCTTTCCTAATTTGAATCACTGAAGTTTTCTCTGAATTTCTCAATGTGTTTATGGTGTTGGCTATTTTTTAAACATTTTTAATGGAATTATCTGACAAAATGGCTTGCTATGTGGTACAGACTGCAAAAAATTTGTGCTCCAGTTTTGGCAAGTAAAGTATTTTAGGCCTCAATCAGACCAGTCGGCAACCACCTGGCAACCTCCAGTCTTTAGGGTAAAATGTGTATTCCCCGACCAGTTGATGAGTAATTACTGGACCAAAAACATCCTTGTGATTTCTTTGGTTGTTAGTAGATTGCTGCGGTTGCCCGTAGTTTGCATGAAAGACCCTTACTTGTTTGCAAACACATGCTATTTACTCTCTGATCTGTGGTGAAACTTCAAAAGTGTGGAAATGGAGAGTGTTACACTTGGTGAGTAGTTGGCAAGTGTTCGCAGACAAGTCGGCATCTTTCATGCAAACTATGGGCAACCATGAGAACGGCAAGGAGGTTTTCGGTGCAGCGCCTTATACCTCTCTGAGGTCTCTAGACCTGCGTGAATGGAGCTTTAGCAATTGATTTCACAGCGACTGCCAGCAACCACTTGCAACCAGTCAGTCACACTGGTTGCCTTCAGGCCTCTAGACCTGTTGTAACGTGTATACGTGTATGTGTGATGCATCCCTACAGTCTAGAACTGCAGCTTGTTAATCAAGCTTGTTAGCATTAGCTGATAACAGCAGCCCACATTCATCCAAGTATGGTCACATCCAAACATCCAATGACTGTAAAGACCAATGACTTTTATACAGTCACTGGTTACATCTGGCTCCAACATGACGATCAGAATCAGAATCAGAATCAGAATACTTTATTAATCGCAGAGGAAATTATGTGTTCACAGTTGCTCAAGGACAGTAAGACCAGTAATTAACAAGTTTAAATACCAATATTAAATAATACAATATATTACAAAATTACAAAGTATTACAAATGGCTCTAATAATACAAATAACTCTAATAATGGATGGAAAATATGCCAGACTTGAGGCTTTGAAACATTGAGTTGTGGGATCTGGGAAGTCAGATGTATTTTGCTTCCATAATAAACTTTCTTAAATGAATGCCTTCAGTAGTGTTTTTTTTTTCTTTTTTTCTCTTTTGACTTCAGCTGTTTAGCACATTTAGCTAAACTGTCTTTCTGCTTTCAAATTTTTCCATTTAAAACATTTCCCCCCCCCTCCAAACAACAGAAAGTAACAATAATATGCATTTGGTATCTTCAAATGTTTACATCTTCAGTTAATCTTAAGACAAAACAAATACTGAGCTCTCCCTAAGTGTGTATATCTCATTACCACTTAGTTTATTGTGTGTCAGCTTGTATGCTTCCTCTTGACATGATCTGAACAAAGAAAGCAATCGCACCTTCTGTTGTACTTGCATGTTCTCACCAAAAAGAAGGAGGAAAAGGAAATGATCAGTCTGTTGTCTTTAAAACCAAGAATTGTATTGTAAACTCTCTTTACCTACAATTTTTAAACAAACTAATGAAGAATTTTGGATTAACAAGCCAAAACTAAAACTAAAAGAAAAGAAAAGAAATTAAAAGAAAAGAAAAGAAAATAATGATGAAAAAAATGTAATTTGATGATTAATCAAACTCATTAAAGCTGTCTAAATTTCACAAACACCATAACTGAAGCTATTTAACATACAAAACTTATGCGGGAAAACATCTTAGGTGACCAAATCTGTGATTTGTTCCAGAACTGCTTAACAGGATTGAGACTTATTCAGTGTATTTTGACAGCAAGAAATTGTTGGCAAAATGAGCTACCTAACTATTAGAATATTTACTGAAATAGAATATTTACTGAAATACTTTGTGGCTTTATTTATATTATTAGTGAGCAATAGAGTTGAAATAAGCACTTAAGAAAAACTTTTTTTTTAATTGCTTAACCTTAATCACAGCAGCAGCAGGGGTAGTTTTTTAACAGCGAACTCAAACATTAATGGAAATGTGACGGGTAAATCCCCACATTAGTTCATAATTTAATGGGTACTTAAAAGTAAATGACTGATTCAGAGACTATCATCATTTTGCTTTCTATGATTCAACTCCTTTTTTATTTTTCGTTATATTGTTGCCCATTTTGCCAGTGGTCTGTTTAACAACTATAATTGAGTTTAATAATTAATTAATAATAATGATTAATCAGTACCTCTATAACATTTCCACCACTGTCAAGTAGCAGTTGTAATGTTGATTTTAATGAAGCAACATTAATTTTTTTAATATTGATTTTTTTTTTCCCAGCTGTCTCTTTGTAGTGGTTTACACATTTGCCTAACAAGCAAAAGATCCCCGGTTCAGTCCCGAGAGGTCCCTTGGAGGTTGTGTCAAGAAGGGCATCCTGCATAAAAATCTGCTGAATCAAATATGTGGAGCTACACACTGTGGCAGCTGAAAGTAGCTTCAGATGAATAATACTAATTGTTTGACAAAGCTGACCTTTAGCTGTGATTGTATACAGAAAAAAAAGAAAAACATCTCACCATCAAACCTTACTTTTACAAAGCAATATTTTGTAACTGTGTTGGACATGTCCATTCACAGTTATTTCTGAGAAAAAAAAATCTGTTGGGGGCTTTTTTTTTAAACAGAATTTCCTTCTTTCTTTTATCAGCAACAGGAAGTGTAAACACAATGCCTTCTGGGAAATGCCGTCGGGTGTGCTAATGTGGGGTCATCATTAGTAAGTGGACACACCCTTCCTGGTATTCATTCCTGCTGCTGATTTCACATTTGTCTCAATTTCAGACTCAAAGTCTCTCACTGTGTTTGACTAACATTTTGTCTTTTTGTTTCATTCCTTTTTTAGTTTGTCTGTCTCTCTCTGTTGATGCCTCACTGTCTCTCTTCCCTCCACTTCTTTCTTTTCTCTCTGACAGTGTTTTCAATACATTTTTCCTCTTAAATGTCTCCTCTTGTGGCATGTTGAATCTCTCAAGGTGAAAGATGCATGTTGTTTTCATACAGTCTATTTCTGTCCCCGTCTATCTTTCCGTCTCCCTTTTTCTTTTCTCACCTTTTTTCTCCCCCTTTTCTCTTTTCCACCCCCATACTCTCTCTGTCTCACTTTAAAAGCAGATCTAGCAATTTATAAGAACCCTGATGGATAAACACACCAGTGCACCCAGTTTAACCATTTTTTGTTGTAGTTTAACTCCAGTCTACTTTTAAATCTTTACATTTAAAATGCAATAGCAGGTATGCAGATTGATGTATGAAAAGTTACAAGAGTTTTTGGTTTAGGTGGGTTTTTTTTTCATACATGACAGTATATATATAAGCTTATATAATAATCACTTTGTAAACTGCAAGTGTCAGGCACACAAATCTCACTTGAGGATTATACAAAGTTATTTACAGCATCATTTATCAAAGGCATCTTTCAGAGCTATGAAGAATAAATAACATTCAGGAATATCTGTAATTACATCTGTACATTGTCCGCAGGCAAAGGAGTGTGTGTGAGTGTGACAGAGGAGCAGAAACAGACAGACTCAGAGATACAGTTGTCATTCTCCGGGATGTTTTGTGACTGGCAGACAGGTCTGACCTAGTTTCAGTCTACCAAAGGCTAAAGCACAGAAACGAGTCAACAAGACTTCATAATCCTGGCGGTCGCTGAAGGGTATTTGAAGTTCATGTTGAAGTCCTGTTGTCGCTTCTGTGTTTTTGAAGATGGAAATATAATTTGATTTAATCCTCCCTCCCTATGGAGGGACAAGAAATCCATCTTTCCTTTAGTCTGTCATTCACCATACCTTTACACTTGGTGGATCAGAGTGAATGACTTGTTCTTTTCCTCACAAAGAAATTCAGGCAGATTCAGATTTGCAAGAGGTTTATTACCACTTACCAAGTTTACTTCTAATTTTTCCTGTCTTTGTTTTTGAATTATTTTAAACCACAACATTTAATTAGGGGTTACACAGTGATAGGATGGCTCAGCGACTCAAAATACCATCTCTAACAGGCAGGAAATTTGAAGACGAATCCTAACCTTTGACACCCAACAATAAAATACGAATTTGTCCATGTAAGATTAATTTAGCCTCGTTCCAAACCTCTAAGTCATATAATTTGTTCAGTGGCTCAAATCAACATGGTCTTGAGAACTGACAGATGTTTCTCCAGTTTTTAAAGGACCAACCCAGTCAGAAAGTGTAGATAAATAAAGGCTGAGGGGTATAAATTTCCCATTCCAGAGACTGACTGATAAATCGATAAATGTTCTATTTGTACTTGCAGAAAACCTTTTAAAGATCTTTATATAAATGACATAAAAACACATAATTAATTCTGAAGAGCTTCTGTGTCAGCAGAAGATGCCACATATACATCATAACTGACTAATGAGCAAGTCTGAGCAAGATAAGCCTATCCATATGAAAATGAAGTAGACAAAAATACATTGTCATTTTTTAAAATTGTGTTCCTCATAAGACCCTCAAACATTCCTTTCACATTTTTTTCCATACATCATAAATATCAGGAAGAGACTACTGAAATGAGGAATGTTTGATTTCAATATACAGAACTTGGGCATATAAAATTAATATTCAGTAATATCTGTCCAACACTTGTGTCACAAGCAAAATATCTCAACAAGAAATGGCCAGATTGACATCATATCTTCACTGTGGATAATCACCATCCTATTTTGCACACATGACGCCAGCGAAAAATTTTAAAGATATCAGCCGGATGATTTAACATAGAGGTTGTTGTATAATGAAACAGGTTTACTCCTATGACACTTGCTAAGACTCTACAAAGGACACAAATTTGAAAAATAGGTGATTCTTATTCTGTCACCCCAGGATAAAAATGTTAACAGTTGCTCCTCCACTCTAATGATGAATTGCAAAATCATGAGTAAGTTGTTCATTCTTTTGAACAAGTTCTCATAGTTAAGGGCTGAATAAAAGCAAAGCATAGTTGGAGCCATTTTAATGAATTCTATTTTAAATTACTGTTATTCTTAATCACATTTAAATTGTTATGTGCATTTCATTATAGTTCTCTATCTGTTATGTCTTCCCCAAGTTTGCATATTTTAATTATATATTGTGCATACAAAGGGACATAGTTGAAAACTATCAGTAGATAAAGTAATTAATGTTAGTGTTAACTTGCATCATCTTTATAAAAAGAAATGTATTTTTAAAAATGAACACATCCACATCAGTCTTTAGGTGTCATTACACAAACGTGTGTCTTTGGCACCATTTAGCTTTCTTTAGCCTGTTTTTACTACCTTAAAGTCAGGAGGTTGTTTATTTGTGGGCACTAGGCACACAGAGTGATTTCACAGTCTCAGATCTGTGATGTTCGCCTATTGAATAGTGTAGTGTGTGTTGTAGAGATTAAAACAGGTTTAATCACAGAGCAGCTTCTAACAATCTGTCTGTCAGAAAGTCACACCAGGAGCCACTCACACAAACACACAGACACAGTGTCCACACCGACACAGTCACGGGGTCACATCAGACAAATCCCATTTCCATACAGTGAATTGGTTATGAATGATGTTGGCCAGCTCATAAGCGATGGTGATAACAGACAGTCGTTTGAAAGTAATTTTAAGCCTCAAGTGTTATCCTCATTGGTTTGGACTCAGCTGTCAGGTCCTCTGCTGAAGGCAAATTTTGCAACTACAGCACTTCATGGTGAAAAAAATAACTGTGGCTAAATACTGGACTTAAGATTTCCCATTCATATTAAACATAATTTAAATTACCAAAAACACTGTAAGCAATAGTTATTTATATGATATATAATATAATTTAATAGAGCTCCATGTCCAGTCAACACTTCATAACTCCAAGTGGTGTTGACCAAATGTAAAAACAATAAATAAATAGATGTTGATTTATCAGATCAGATCAGATCAGTTTGCTGCAGTGGAAAGTTTTTAAGTCCCCACAGTGAGTACTGTGGGAGCTGGAAACCAGTCAGATGATCCCTCACTGTTTTTCTTATTTTTTTATTGATTGGATTTTCCTATTCATCAGTTTCAGGGGAATTACAAAAAAAACAGATTTTAAAACACTGAGATAAAAAAAGACAATGTTCAGATATACAATGTAATAAGGTATACTGTCTAAAATGAAGAACACAGGTCAGTCCCTGAAAATAAAACCTTAACTGGGTCTTTCAGTAGTAATCAGTGACTTCAGCTGAGCTAACATCGCCACAGCTGGACAGCTTGTCAACCACACTGACATATCTGAATGAATGAATGGCTCTAATCATGAATCTTATGTATGTGTGTGTGTATGTGTGGGAGGGTGAAGTCTCCCAGATGGCACCCAAAGGATTTCTCTCTCCAGGAATTAGACCACTGGGTTTAGTTGCATCAGCGGCTTTTGGTGTAACAAACAAATCAAATCACTTCTATCACCCTGAGCCATAGGTCCAGAGTACTACAGAGTAACTCTTCCCATATACACAGTGTAGGCCAAATACCAGAAACACTTTTTCAGTGTACTGATAGCCACAAGCAACTATACACCACAATCTGAATAACTTCTCTAACAGAAATGAAATTGTACTGCAAGCTGTTGTTTTCTCTGTCCTTTAATGTGTAGTTTGGCTCGAAAGATTGATAAGTGTGATCTTAAACTCACTATAACGCAGGGAAGTCTTCAGCTCACAAATTGACACAACTCAACTGACAAGAGCTGCGCTACTTTTTAATATTAGATGTGCGTCACACTTTGTTTTATCAATATTTAATCGCAAATGAACTTGACATCAGCTTGACAGATCAAATTTTTTCATTGTTTAACTCCTCAAAATTGAATAACTGAAGACCTCCTGGTGAACTGAGATTGGTTTTAATTTTTTCCTGCTGTGTCTCCGGATCATCCTGTATTGTTTTAATGGTTATAACCTCCTGTCTCCAGGAATGACAGTCCAGCCTCTGGGGGGGGAGAACAGCACTCAATTACAGCATTCAAATCTACACAGAGCTGTCCGAGATCATTGGCACAGCATATGTGAACAGTGACGGGGGCTGACAGCATGTCCTTAAAAGGGGTTATAACCATCATTTCCAGTTATTTCTGTACCCACTTGGAGACAGTTTTACCGGTATTCATGAGCATTTCACCCTGGAGTAAATGGGAAAGTAGCCCGTAGCGTTTTCAAGGGATCTGGGTTACATTTTCTGGGTACGCCGCAGTGCACTGCTTTTCAATCAGAAAGAAATGTTTCACACTTTCCATTTGCTGAACATGAAAGCGCACACCTTTCACCAACTCACATACTCATTATTCAGGTATAGGCACACACACACACATAACACACATGTACAGTATTTTTCTTTCCAAGACATAAAAAGAGAACTTACCACTCAAACAGAAGTCAAAGCCAGGCAGAACTGTTGGTCAGATCTTTGTGGTAGTATAAAATGAAGCCCAAATCCTTCAAGGTGTTCACTTGCTCAAACTGGAGTTATGCTTTATTAATTTTGCAGGTTGTGGTAGAAATCTGTGGTTGGTGGGTGGTCATGAGCTCAACAGAGGCTAAAACCACTTCCTGATACAACTACTTCTTTTTCTCACTCTTACTCCTTTTTCCCCCCGATGTAGAATGAGAGCAGCAGGTGTACAAGCAGGGATTTCTCTCTTTGTTAGATTTATATTAGGCTTCTGTACAAATCCCTTCCTGGACTGTCAGAGAGATAAGAAAGTCTGTGATGATGAAAAATGGGTTGATGCCTCTTGAGTTGTATCCCAGAGAAAAACTGAGAATCAAATAGCAACAAATTTAAGAATAAAAACACCCATTAGATAATAATTAGAATTTACTCGAGTGAAAATTTCAGTAGTCTCTTACTTAGTAAGATTTTTATCAAAAAAGTAAAAACTCCAGCCACTCCAACAGTGGAGTTTTTACCCAAAAATGTCTTTATCACCCTGTTTCCCTTCTCAGGTTGTCGAGGTTTTTCTGCAGGTGTGAATCCAACAGGTTTTGAGTCTCTCTTGCTCTTTTTTTTTCCCCTCTCTCCCTTCTGATGTGGTTTTCTCATCCAAGACCCAAAAATGGTGAACCACAGCTGTCTGACCGCAGTCCTCTCTCACACAGGTCACTGCCCACTTCCTCTTCCTGTTATTCTGGTCAGTGTTGTCCGCTGGTGCTCCCAGCTACTGCTCCTTTTCCTGTTCTGGAGGGGAAAACAGAAAGAGATGGAGGTATGGGGAGGTATTGGTGGATTGGTGGAAAGACAGAAAAAAAGGAGAGAGCCAGAGAAGCAGAGAGGTAGTGCATATGTCAAAACAGCTCAAAAACACTAGGAGAGACAGAGAAAGCAGCCGGCTCATGTTCATGAAGCAGATGGAGTGAGTGTGTGAGAGAGGAGAAGGGAGGGAGGGTGATGGAGAGTAAGGTGAGAGAGGCGTTACTTCTCGGTCCTTCTCAGAGAGCGGGAGAGAGACGGGAGTGGGGGAGAGATTTATTATTCATGTGTGTGAGATAAGGATTAAGTTAAACAGGTTATTGGGGATAATCCTTAGAGATTTCCCCACATGAGGCTAGTAAATATTTCAGAGGGCTGACTTTGTGTGTGTGTGTGTATCTGACAGAGAGATGTCGTCTAAGCTGGAAAATGAGATGAGAGGGACGCCTTGCCACACGCACACACACACTCCTTATCTCAACCCCCCCTCCCCTCCTCTCTTCGGGTGTGAGTTGTTTGTCAGTAATTTGGCGAATTGGACAGGAAAGTCGGCTGTGTGTTTTTAAATTGAAACCTCTCCTGTGGCAGTAGTAGTCCAGCCTTTCTTTTTCACTCCCATCTCACGCCCCCCCCCTCTCTCTCTGTCATCTTTTTCTCATTCTCTCTGCTTGCTCCCTCTCTTGTTTTTTGCAGTTTCAGCTCAGTTCTACATAAAATATTGTCATTTCATCTGGGAGCAGCTTTTTCAGACATCATACATCAACATTTACTTTAAATCTACTTTATGTAGTACTTGTGTATGTATAGTCTCTCTTGCTCTCAGTCCCCCTGATCTGATTAGTGAGAGCAATACTGTTATTTTCTCTCAAGACACAGTCCAAACTTTAAGACAAAAGGAGTGTTTGTCATTGCTTTTAAAATCAGATACATATGTCCTTCACAAAGACAATGCAAGTTTTTCTATTCAGGAACTTCTTTCACTAATAATAGATTTTATGTAAAGCTACCCCCTTGGAACATAAGCCCGTGCCGGTTCTGTACATGAGGTTTATACACTCAATATAAAAGACGGCTGTAGCCACTTTGTTGTCACCCATCAGGTTTGTTTTGACGTTTCAGCATGGTTCCTTAGCGTTTTGATTACACTGAAGCCCAAACTTGAAGCCGACATTATTTGTCAGATAATTCTATTAAAAATATCCCAAAAACACCACAAACATGGTCCGCTTTCAGTTCAGTGACTTGCATTAGCAAAGGTTAAGCCTAGCAGACAGCAACTGGATACAGCTTAAAATAAGGGCTGTGGGTGGGGCTGCTTTCTGAGGTATCTCCTCATAAAGCAGCCCCACCCACAGCTCTAATTTAAGTGTTATCACATGGATGCAAATTGGTGAGTTACTAAAAAAAAAAAAAAAAAATCCAGTAGTTTCTCTCTATTGCTAAGACTGACATCAGCACTGTGTGAAGCACAGCAACAGTGCAAAAAGCTGCAGCAGAAAATGAATGCAGAGGTGTGAGATGACTAAAGTCCGATAGAAGCACACATTTCTGGCCATTTAATTTGCAGTGTGAATACCTTGTGTGCGCAGTTTTTCCTCTCCATCATCAAGATGGAGGATCTTGCTGAAGTGGTCTTGCACTGTTGTAAAAAACATCATGCTGCCTTTGCATTTGAGAGTCTTGTCTGCTCTGTTCAGTATTCTTGTTCCCCTTGGTGAACCACCCTTTCTAAGTGTTTTCTTGTTTCTGACCAAGAAGTAACATCTACCTTCAGGGAAAATCTTTCACCCGCTTCACTCCTTTTCTGTCGGAAAATGACTGTGTATGTATATATGTGTGTGCTGTCTGTGTATGTGCGTGTGTGTGTGTGTGTGTGTGTGTGAGAGAGAGAGAGAGGGATACTGCCATTTTAGACAGATAAGAAATAAGAAACTAGTGACTTGAATGGCAGCTACACACCAGAGGAAAAAAAGAAAGCCTGAACAATGGTGTATGAAAATGTGTCTTTTCTTTGTCTGTATTTCCATCATTATATTCATTGAAGACTAAGGTTACATCCTTTACATTATGTGCAACATAAAAATGCCACTTGCATGCATACATGATGAATACTGTTAATTCTAAAAATAATCTCTTTAAATCACCTTTAAATTGAGTTCAGTTTTACTGAGCAGAGCTGAGCAGAGGCAGTGATGTATGTGAATAAAGGGAACAACAGCAGAAATAAGAGAGAAAGAGTTTTTCCTCATGTTGGCTGTCTGTTTCCTTTCAGTAAACAAGGCGACATGTACAAGAGTGATGGTTGTCTCATGAACAAACAAACAAAATGTCACAAATATGATGGAAACTCTCTTGTTTACACATCTCTTTCCCTCTACACCTCTGTGTCTCTCTGTCATTCTGTCTTTTCAAAAATCCTCATGCTCTTGGCCTACTTTCCTAAATAACACTTTGGCACTAAAAATTGCATCCTCGTTCCACTCATGACATGTAAGGAAACGGGCGATATTCCCCCACTAGTGGTTTGACTGGAAGAAGACCACTGGGGGCCGAACATCAAGGAGCACTGAGAGTGAAGAAGGCGAAGGAGGAGCGAGAGAGGAAAATGTCTAACACGACAGATGTTTTTTAAATAGTGTCTATCTGCCTAGAGGGTCCACTTTCATCATTAACACATATAATGTTTTTCTTATAAATATAGAGTAAGCAGAATAACATGAAAGCTCAACTGGAAACACTGCTACGAAGGTGGGTCCACATGACACAGGACTTTCCCTACTTATCCATTCCAGTATGTTCCTACTGATAACTGCTGATAATGATTAAAAACAACAATGTTCCTGTGAAAACATGTTCCCTCTGAGGTTCTAAAATATCTTTCTTTTAAAGGTTTGGTTGCAGCTGAGCAAAGAGTAAATTCAGCTTTCAAAGGTACTTGTGATTATTTCAGAGTAAAATATTGGCTTTTTAGTTTGTCCAGTTGACTCCCACAGGCTTCAACAAGGCATTTATTTGAAATGAAGATCCACCAGATTATTTTGACTTAGTTTTCAATAATAAATGAAAAGTTTGAAAGCCACGCTTTTACTGTAAGGAAAAAAATCTCACCATATGTTTTTCCCTTCAAATGATTTTTGTTTATCAAAACTGCCAACAGGGAGTTGGAAATGTTGACATAATTGTTAATTTATAAGTAGAAGAGTTATTTTTCTTTGGAGACAAACTGCTCATAACTAAGCTTGATTTACATCTGTATTATTGTTGCACAATAAATTCTGCTGCTTCATACTTATAACCATGTAACATATGCAGACCATTTATGACACAGATGCTACAACACTGTTTCCACCATAATCAGTGAAATTGGTTACACCAACTTGTGCTAATATCTCCTAAAAATAAACCAGTTTATTGTTGTTTTTATTTTTATCTTTTACCTACACTACCAAAATACAGGAAATGACTCCAGCATTTAGTATTTAGCATTTTGCCAGTATCAGCATTCACAATCTTTTCATTGTAAGCAAAGCATTCAGGAGGCTCAGGAGCTGTGCCATCCTTATTATAGTGAATGAAGGAATGCAAAGATGCCACCAGTCAGAAATAGCCCTATATTTAACCATTTAAGAAAACAGTAATTGCTACTGCAAATCCAGCATTAGTTGTCCCATTTGTGAAATTTAACTTCTGCTGGTTTGGTTGGTTTGGTTCTGCTGGTTGCTTAAAGCGGAAGCCCAGGTATGTCATGGTCCTGGGTCTTTCGACCCAATATTTTGAGTTATGGACTAAGAATTATATTCTGAGTTATTAATTCTTAATTTTGATTCATGCATTGCAGCTTTCCATGGTGTTTCTTTGTTTGCTTCCTCAGGTTATAGTTTAGTTCTTGGTTATAGTTTGCTTATATTCTGTTTCAGTTTATTCTGTCTCCCATATGTTTCCCGTATCTTGTTGTCAAGTCTTGTCTCTGTCTGGTGTTTGTCACTTCCTGTCTTATTTTGATAGTCCCTGGTCTCTTGTGTCTTGTGTTTAGTTTTGCTTCCCTCTGTCTTGTTTCTCTGATTTAGTTCAGCTGTGTTCCCTGGTGTGTTCCATGTCCCTGATTACCTCTTTGTTGTGTGGTACTGTTTGTCAGCCGTGTTTTTTCTCATGTGTTCCTCTTTGGAGTGTTTGCTCTGTTTTTGTCAGCCATCTGGACTTGCTGCCGTATTTAAATAAAGGTTGGTTTTGGTTTATTTGAATCTGCTTTGGTGTCTGCATTTTGGGTCTGAATTCTCCACCAAACATGACAACCTCAACATACAGATGCTGTGCTGTAGTGAAACTGAAAAATGAAACACAAACTGGAAATGGAGACCATTTGCTTTCAAAGTAAATATCCTTATGAAACATGTTGGCTGTAGTGCTGAGGCACAACTTTTACTTTGAAGGCTAACCTTCTCCATTTCTGGTTTGAGTTGCACTTTTTCCAAGTTTTACTACCACTCAACAAGTAGTTAGCGAGTATTTGCAGACAACCAAAGTAATCATTAGGATGTTTTTGGTGCAGCACCTTCTTTGCAACCAATTTCACCCTGAGAGAGCAAGCAACCTCCAGGAACCACTGCCAACCAGTCAGGGGATACATGTTTCCCTAGTGGTTGTATCATGTCCAAGAAATTTGTATATGACATCACATGAGAAACCTCAATTAACTCCATCCTTGAAATCAAGGGAGCATTTTTTTTCTATGTTTAAAAAATAATCCTCTCAGTGCACTACTGAGATACCTAATTTGCAAGAACACGATGGGCATGAGATTACAGTAACACTGAGTGTTGACCTATTGCCATCAAAATCTAATCACTTCATCCTTGAGTGCAAGTGAATATTTCCCCCAAACCTGAAGAAATCCCCTAAAGATGTTCAATAGTTATCACATTGAAAATAACTCAGACAGATGGAAATTATATTATGCTTCTAGCCAAATCTGTCACTGGGATAGAAACATTAAAGAACCTACCAACCTCCTCATCGAAGAACTGTGTTAAAGATTTACTCTATTTGAAAATATGATATACACCATTAGGCTTTGCAGTTACTGTTAAAAATGCATTCTTTACATAATGTTTAATTTTAAGATGAATTCATGGGGGGAAGCCACAGTTTCTTTATCTCCCTTATCAAATTTTTACATTTTTATCTGATAAAGAGAATGATTACAAGTCTTGGGACTGAAATGAGTCTTTCTTGCTGCCATTTGGCCAGTGCTTGCATCATCAGATGTAGGATTTCGGGTTGTGAACAGAGCCTGCCAAGAAGATACAGAATATTGACAAGTGAAGTGGAGTATAAAGGCATGTCATAGCATGACAAAAGCATGGAGATACAGTTGAAGAACTGTGAAGTAGTTACTTAAGTGATGAGAAGTCCTCCCTGTGTCTTTAGTAAATAATTTTGATGCAAAGCATTTTGCTAACAAATACTTTGAAAATATATTTTTAGTGGAACATGACTTTAACTCGTAAATGAAATCCCAATAAAGTTCTGAAAAGAAAATTAAATGTGTTAATTACACAAGTCAAATTGAAGGCAGAAAAAGATTTCTTACTGAAAAAATAAAGATGAAAAATTATTCAATTCAACTCAAGAAGCCAAGGTTACATTTGTTACTTTAAGGAACTGAATGGGTAAATTGATTTGGAAATGTTTAACCTTGAAATCATCAGCATTTAACTATTTTATTTTGTTGCAGATTACACCTTGGACATGCTAGACTCTGTTAAATCCTCTGTGCTGTACACCCACCTCACACCATGCCGAATAACAATGTTTCAATGCTTATTACTGCACAAGCTGATCACTAAATACATTTCAGCATGTAAATTCACTCATGATTCATTAGTCATGCTGCAACACATTTGTTAATCGCCTAACCACCACAAAAAGGCTGTTAGAAAAGCATTATGTAAATGGCTGTCAGTAAATTTCAGCATAGTGACTGAAATGGTTTAATGGTTGTACAGACCTCCTCAATGTGTTGTTGCATCAGAGGCACCATTCATTTCTTGTGAAAAAGCTGCATATCTTTAGTTTTAGGTCATTCTTAGCAGCTGCTGTGCATTTAGGTCAAACATGCTGGGATTATACAGTATATCAAATTAAACATGGACACTTGAGTAGACATATTGAAATATCCAATTTCATGTACAATATGTGATTGAATGACCCTTCATGCTGCTAAGCTTGTATTAATAGCTTATAGTCTCCATAGCCTAGATTATTCACATAACCACTGATTTTGACTCAATGTTAAATTTTGGCTCTCGTTCTAGGGGCAAGTTGGGTAGAATTATCAAATGCCATGCCTGATGCTCCTGTTAAATCCGTACATTCCTACATCTCTTAGGTCCAGCTATTTTTGTGCTGATATAAACTACAGCAAATGCACAGTACCCCCAAACCACATACTATATTTGCATTCAAGCAATAAAGTTGAATGATGGTCCTACAAAGTAAATGGCTGTTCATTTCCCATTTACAGTCAATGCTGGTTTCTTTAAGCCACCTTGATCCTTCCCCAGCTTCAACCAACTATTTATGATCATGAGATCAAAGCTCTCTTGACACAGCATAGATCATTTAAAAAGACACACACAATGTTTTTCTAACACACTTTAAAAGACAACTTTTTTCACAAGCCATGTTAGTTCTTGAAGGTCCCTATACAACCTTAGTGAGACCTTGGTTTGCATTGCCAGCAATAAGTAAGATTTGTTTCCAGTGGGTGTTGGACTTTGCGAGAGCTGCCCTCTGTCACCAATTCTGTTCATGATTATTATGGATAGGATTTCTAGGAGCAGCCAAAGGGTGGAGGGTATTGGGTAAGATGGTTTCAGGATCTCATTTCTGTTTTTTGCAGATGTTGTGGTTCTGTTGGCTACATCGAATGATGACCTCCAGCTCACATTGGAGCAGTATGCAGCCAAGTGGCTAAGATGAGAATTAGTACCTCTTAGTCTGAGGCCATGATTCTCAGTCAGAAAAGGGTGGAGTGTCAGTGCATCTGACTAGGATGCATCCTGGACGTCTCCTAGGTAAGGGGTTGTGCTTATGTCCAACTGGAAGGGGGCCACAGGACAGATGGAGAAATTAGATCTTTTGGCTAGTTTGAGTTTCCCCAGAAATCCTGGAGGAAGTGAAGTGAGAAGGAGGTCTGGGCATCTCTGCTTAGACTGCTGCCCCCGCAACCCAGACCCATATAAGAAGCAGAAAATGGATGGATGGATGGATGGCATGTTAGCTCCCTTATCTTTCAGCAATCCTTGACTTTAACATTGTCATATCATAAAACTGATTTATTTTTTAACAGTTGTTTGTAGTGGAACAACAGTGTCTTGAAAGTGTAGCAGATTAGAAAATTTGTCCATATTGTTCAACAAGCCATCAACATATTTTGTCATTTAATTTGGAGGACCTGTTACAAAAGTCACAGATAATCCCCCATAAGTAACCCTCCAACCATCCATCAATTTTCTTGACAGCTTATCCAACTTAAGGTCTTGCAGGGGGGCCCAGCTGTCACAGGGCGAGAGGCGACGTACACCCAAGACAGACTGCCAGTCCATCACAGGTCTAACACAGAATCACACACCCATGACCAATTTGGAATCAGCAGTTTACCTAACCATCATGTCTTTGGTCTGTGAGAGGAAACTAGAGCACCCTGTGGAAACCCATGCAACCACAGGGAGAACATACAAACTCCCCACCCAGCCAGGGGGTTTGAACCAGGAACCTTCAAAGTAATACTCCATAAGTTAAACTGTTGATCTGAAGAACATAAAACATAAAAGGAGTGTTGAAATTATACACGGGACAAAGAAAGAAAACGTGATCTTCACAGACAGGAAAAAAGACTAACATCTTTAAAACAAAGATAATGCAGCTTCCCAGTAAAAAAAAAAATTGTGTCTTTCAGTGAGATTGTATCCACAATATATCTTAAAGTTATTATGGCCACAAATGGAAAAGAAAATATGGCTATAACATCCTTTACTGGCTATCAAAACCTAAATCAGAGCCAAACAGAAGAGTTACCCTTTTCTGCTTGGCTGCCTCAGGCAGACTGTGGGCATCCTGCTTCATCACGACAGACAGTTTTAAAACAGGTCAGACTGAGTTGCAGATGTATGATTTAGTGTTTGTGTCTGTATCTGAAAAGCAGAGCTATCTAACTTTCCCTCATGCTGTCAGTCAGCTGTGACTCTAAAGCTCGCCACCTGTTCTTGATTTCTTATCACATTAACCTATAAAATTTAAGACTGGCAGTTAAAACAAGGATTGAAACTGGCCTCTCTCTTCTGCTTAGTACTTGTACTAGTATCTAATTTCCTGATAAAGATGCATTATATTATTTGTTCTGCTTCACACTTAGAAGGAAAAACAGATTAATTTAGTCGAAACATAATAAACTACAAGCATTTGACAGCACTCTCCATGTCATCATCTTATTTATTGCATTAAAATCTAGAGAAAAAAAAAACAGCCTTTATGCTGGAGGTTGACTTGACACAGTGTGAGTCCTGTTTTGTATCTTACGCATTATATTTTAATGTACAGTAAAATTCTAATGTATTGAGAGCTTTTGCAATCTGGAAATGTTATGAAAATGAAGTTAGTGCAAACAAAGCCTCACTCTCCTATGACCTCAGTTTAACAAAAAAGGAAAAAAAAGTCATTTCAGTTTTAACCAGCTTGAATTGTTACGACACACCAATCCAGAGAGATATATGTTAGGACATTAACCCCTCCTGTGTGCATGTGTGAGAGAATGTTTTGTGTAACTATACAAGCGTCTACCAGTGTGTGTGTGTGTGTGTGTGTGTGTGTGTGTGTGTGTGTGTGTGTGTGTGTGTGTGTCTTGTGTAAATAGACAAGATCCCTGAGGACAAATGATGAGGAGATGATATCTTGTGAAGTGTGCCCTTTAAAAATAGCAGGGTCGCTGTCAACATTACTTGGCTCTGGATGAGCTCTTTGTTTCTGTGTCCATTTGTCCATGTTTGTGTGTGTATTCCAGGATACCGCAATGATCTTTGTGTGCGCTAATGTATGTGTATTCCTGTACTGTATCATTCTCTGTTTTCTGCATGTGTTTAGATGAGAACAAGAATCTGTTATCAGGCATGACTGATCACTGCATGCCCTTTGTGTATGTGTGTAATAATAAATATTTGTGTGTCTGCAAAGAGGTATGAGGTGTATTCATCCAGAGTTCCTGTGTCTGATGTACATAGTAATGTGAAATACTGCCCCAGGGTGACTCAGGAAGAGAAAGAATGGGGTGGGAGGTAATAAAGCCAGACGAGGAGCCAAAAGAGCAATATAAAACAAACATAGTAAGTATTTATATTTGTATGTTCACAACATGTAATTTAATGTTCCTCCTCCCTTATTTTAATCTCCACAGTTTTTGACATTGTCTCTGTTATCATTTCTCAATTGCATTTAAATTTAAATAGGTAAAAAACACACACCCACATAGGCTCATCATACATAATCCTTCCATCCATCCATTTTCTTCCGCTTATCCGGGGCCGGGTCGCGGGGGCAGCAGCCCAAGCAGAGAAACCCAGACCTCCCTCACCCCAGCCACCTCCTCTAGCTTATCCGGGGGAACACCGAGGCGTTCCCAGGCCAGCCGAGAGATATAATCTCTCCAGCGT